>WKFP01014171.1:437150-496772 GCA_011057875.1 Pterocles orientalis | reverse complement strand
ACAGGAGAGATGGGGAGGCACTCTTTATCAGGGAGTGTAGTGAGAGAACAAGGGGTAACGGGTATAAGCTAAAAGAGGGTAAATTTAGACTAGACATTAGGAAGAAATTTTTCACTGTGAGGGTGGTGAGACACTGGCACAGGTTGCCCAGGGAAGTTGTGGATGCCCCATCCCTGGAGGTGTTCAAGGCCAGGCTGGATGAGGCTTTGAGCAACCTGGGCTAGTGGAGGTGTCCCTGCCCATGGCAGGGGGGTTGGAACTTGATGATCTTTAAGGTCCCTTCCAACCCAAACCATTCTGTGATTCTATGATTCTATGATCTTTATTTGGCAGAGAATGCCACTGTAGTTACTACCTGTACAGTAATCTTGATGGAAACAGTCACAGAATATTAACAAAGGGAAGACTATAACAATTGATGGCCTTTTACTTTTTGCTCTGAAGGAGATTAAACAATGCCAGTAACCACAGGAGCTAACGGGAAGCCTCGCCTGTGATCATTGCTAAGTAAAATATTACAGAAGTTACTAAAGGTTAGAAGAAACTGTTGAGAAAGACTCAGCGCTTTTTCTTACCGATTGCTAAGCCATCACTAAAGTTGTGAATGCCATCTCCCATAATTACCATCCAAGCAATATTAGCTATCCCAGTATGTTTCAGGTCTTTTCCAGAATGACAGTGGCCATGGGAATGATGGGAATGTTTGTGATGCCAGTGGTGACTGTGTTTTCTAGCTATCATTTTATCTTCGCCATGGCTGTCGTACTCTGAATCATGAAGATCATGTTCTTGAGCAGCACGTGAGACATCATTGTGAGGATGGTGCATATTGTTGTCCTCTTCTACAGACAAGAAGTTTTTAGGAGGGGATTCCAGCTGGCCATCTAAGTCAGTTAGTTCAGTTTCATTGAGTCGATCTTCAGATAAAACGGAGTCGTCTGCTCCTACATTGAAGCCAGTTGGGGGAGACAGTGCATTAATTCTTATTTAAAATATCACCAGCAACTACTGCATCATTGAGCTAAGAATTTAATCACTTTGTGAACGTTAAAAAAAAGTATTTTAATATATGCCAATCTACTGACTTTGTTGTCAATGTTCAGACAAAAAAATCCATTTCCTACTGCCCCATTTTCTCATTGATTTGCAGGTACAGCACACAGACGTACCCACTTCAAAGCAACAGGACTGTGACTGTATCCGTAGCACACAAAGTCAGTTTTAGCCCAACTTAGGCTTGTGTCTGTAATTTTGCTACTGATGAAGTTCATGGTTCAACCCTGGAAAAGGAAGAGTTGCCAGAACAATAACAATGTCTTATAAGCTGTAGATGGAATCTGAATGGCTACAGAAACCTTAGCTGGCTCCTCTCTCTGCATGCTGTACAGGTCAAAACTTAGCTTTCGCTAAAGCATACCAGGATCTGCCACTGATACAAGAGATCTTCAAACAGTTTCTGTATTGCATGCATCTTTCTGTCAGACACTTGCGTCATACACTGAGCTCCTTCTATGTAGCTCATTACCCTGCTAGCAATCAAAGCAATTTTTGCAAAGAAACAGGAAGTGAAAACAATGCAGAAGGCATGTGTACATGAATTTTAAGTCTACTAATATTTCTGAAGTATTAATAAATAAATGAAACTGGCAAACTATGGTTCAACAAACAAAACCAGTTGTGGAAAAAAAGAAGTTCTGGACAATTAAGTTATTAGCTTACAATAATGCAACAAAAATATTTCAGAGTCAAAAATAAGCAAACAGTAATCAGAATTTAAAAACCAGGCACAGAGTACCTAAGCAGCAGATAAAGAATTCTAGATAAACAGGCTCTTAAACATCATTTGGAGGCTATTTAAAAAGAAATGGAATGGCCATTCAGGTCAGCAGCTGTGGCACTGCAGTTCAAAATTCAAATTCAGCGTGGGCTTCCAGTGCTTGTAGTACAAATGATTTACTGATCAGTGGAGTGCACTTTCAGAGGAACAGTGTTATAAAACCAGCACGTACTCCATGTTATTAGAAGCAAAATTCCTCTGATCACCCGCTAAAAGAAAACGAAGACATTTCAAACATATGTACCACCATCCTCACAGCTGAAAGTCTTTCTGTGTTCTATATCAATGTCCCAAATCTCATTTGAAGTTGTTTGAATAGGGAAGGCTACAGTCCTAACTCTCCCTTCTACAAACCATTCAAATTAACAAAATTGCATTTCTATAAATATAGCCTACGTATTTTTCACCAAAAAATTAATTCATCAGCCACACAGGCAATGGGAAGGGAAGTTTATGAAGCAAAGCCTTTCCCCTTCCCTCACCCCTTCAAGAAGGGTGACAGAGCATCCAGACTGTCACGAAGGAACAGTATATGGAAGTTGTTCTGGGTACTTGAGGAATATTCAGGATACTTGCTTGCATTTATGAGAAGAAATTAATTTTATTTAGCCTTCTCAGCCACACTGTAATTGGTCAGAGGCTGGAACCTTCAAAGTGTGAAAGATATCCCCTTTCAGGTTGTGTGTGTTCATTTTTGATCTAATTTTTGACAGGGCTGGCTGAGGTAGTCAGGCACAGCTCAACCAAAAAACACCCCCCAAACAAACAAATAAAAAAATCCCCAAAGAACCACAGCCACCCAAAACCTGACTGCTTCAGAAGTCTGAAAACCATTTGTGTGGCGTATTAGGAAGTGTTCAGTGTGCTCTCTGATCTAAGGAAAACAGAATTAAAAAAAAAGACTTAATAGGGAAAGCCTATTAAATCTTATTAACAATGATTTGCATAATAGCAGCAAAACTGTACAAGAGGTTACATGCTACATGCCATAGGTTACATGCCATTACTTTGAATCCCATAATCAGAGCAAATTCTGAAAATATACGTCTACCTGCAAGGGGTTTGAGCTGAAGCCAGTCAGCATCTGGTCTATTATTTAATTTGTGATCAGAAAGTTTCCTTCCAATTGGTGATTCTTCAGTCTGTTTTTTCTTGCACCATTTCTGCTTACTCTGCAACAGGAAACAGAAAACATCTGGTTTCTAAAAGGACATTGATGGAAATAAAAGACACTGAAATGTTGTTAAAAAAATCCCTCCAAAGTAGACTAAGTTACTCTCTCTTAATAAGCCTAACAGGAGTAGGTGACTACAGAATATTAGTCTTTGTAAGGCTCACCAATGATATCTATCCCAGTAGGAATCCTCAGCTACCCATCCACAGAATCTCACTCACACACAGACAGACAATAGAGATAACTCTTACTTCGGTAAGAGTACGTTATGACATGGATTACTCTAACAGCCCAGAAACACATGTATAGAGATTATATATTTGCTTATTTTGTTCAAGAAAGCCAGCATGCAGCAAGAACAGCTCCTCTATTTTGTTCAACTTTAAGTTACTCCTATAACTTGTATTTTCCTTTAGAGAAAACCTTGCTACTTTCCTATCTGCAGCCCATACAACAGAGATCATAGATTCACCAGAGAAGCCTAGAGGATGTAACTATTTAATTAATCTCAATGAAGATACATTCAGTGTCTCTTTATCAGAAGATCTAAGAAATGCCTCCTCCAAGACAGAAAATCTTTTGCTGTCTGTCCAGCTGAGGCAGCAAGTCTGATGTGAAAACA
Organism: Pterocles orientalis; assembly: GCA_011057875.1. NCBI lineage: Eukaryota > Metazoa > Chordata > Aves > Pterocliformes > Pteroclidae > Pterocles > Pterocles orientalis. The sequence continues at coordinate 493,139 of WKFP01014171.1, read as the reverse complement.
AAGAAGTTAAAAATTTTTCCACACTCATTTTGGAAGAAGCCGTTCTAGAATCACCAAAATAATTTTCTCCTCAAAGTGGAATGATGAAGACAAAAGTGTATTTATAACGACTGTTGAAAGAATATGCCTCTTTAGTGGCTTGACTTTCTACCCACTGTCACACTCCTCCAAGGTACTCACTCTCCTTTTACACATCATCACCTCTTATTCATCATGAATATATCATACTCCCAGCCCTAAGAATCCATTCATTTTCAGGGAAACAAGTAAAAATCTGGCTGCTAATTTACAGAAAGCAGAAGGTCTACAAATTTTGGCATGTTTTTCATGTGGAAAAACTGAATACCTCTGTTACGCTGGCATCATTAGCTAATAGTATACAGTTAAATTTCTTGTAAATTTTCTGACAATTGTCTGGCTCTGTTACCAGTTCTTTCTTACATACTGCCCTTCATATTTTTGCAAAAAGATCATGGCACTTTAGAGAAAGAGCTGTAATCTTTTTTACTTAGATCTACCTCAAAATATATCTGGTCAAAAAGCTGCAACCTCCCCCATCAGATTTCTACTTCGTCTTCACAAATTCCCTTGTTAAGAAAAGCAACCTCTTTTAGAAAAGGGTTTCCTCACATAAAATCAAACAGAATGCAGATCATCAGCACTTGTTCATGTTCACAGAATAATGAATCATCACACTGACATCTCTTCAACACTCAGAAGATAACCTCAGGTAATACATTTTAAAACAGCGTGCAATTTTAGCATGTACCTTTTGTCTATTGTAATGCTTGTACATTCTTATACAATGTTCAATGATGAACAAAACGTAAATGCCTCCAAGTGCTACAAGACCTTTCAGCACTGGATCATTTTCTTCTAGAAAGCCTTCAGTCTGTACTCCATGTCCGTGGGCATGCCGATGAGAACGCTTGTGTTCATGAACATGACCTTGGCCATGGTGGTGGCTGTGGTGGTGGCTGTGGTCGTGGCCTCCGTGTGACTGTTAGGAGAGAAAATAATAACACAGCATGACCTGGTGCAATCAGGAGACTAAAATGGCTCTGAGCTCAAATGACAAAATATATAACCCTGCCAGAAAAGTAGCATAAAAAAAATTCAGAAGTGGGGTTGTGGGTTGTTGGGTTTTTTTGATGCAAACACATTTATCACTGAAATTTTTCATTAGACTATTCATTACCCTAATCAATAAAAAAATAGTCTTCCAGGAAATTTTTAGGGAGGGGGAGTCAGAGACAATCTATCTTCAGCTTTTTTCTGTCACAATGCTAAAAATGAGATTAACACGCAGAAATGTCACAAGGAATTACCACTCCCCTTAGGAACCAAACTTCTCTTTTTTTTACCTATTACAGTCAATTACAGCCTTAATTCTGATTTAAAATAAAAACTTAGAAAAAAATTCATGACCAAAAATTTGTATTAAAATTTACACAAAGAAAACATGCATAAACATAAGTATTTTTGCTAAAAGAATTAAGGTAACAAAATTTTAGAAAACATTTCCCCTTCTAAGAATTACAGTACACCATCACAAATTAAAAACTGCTTACCTTCCCAGGAACTTCTGGATTCAGTAAATTAGAGGTTACTTTCTCCCCAAAAGCTTGTAACCATGAAGGCTAACCTCCCTGAAATACTTTTTAGGTGGCACGGATATAAAAGTATCAGTAGACAAGAGACACTAAAACTGCTAATTTTAAAGCAGTATTGTTAGTCTCATTAGATGTTTAAAAATACTGTGACAGAAGTTAAATTATGAAATTATGAATATACAACTACTTTTTTTTTTTTAAAGAAATACACATTTCCTTTCTTTAACAGACAGTCTCAGACACTGTTTCAGGATGTCCCTCATAGTCAAAAGTCAATCTAGATCTGCATCACTGACCATTTATTTTTTGATATTTGTCAAACAATTCTTTAAAAATTCTATATACAGTTACAATGAAGAATGAAAAGTAAGGAAACCACACTTACATGTGGCAAGAGATGGAGCAGTGCATCTCCGCTCATTGTTCCTACAGCCAGAGCTACCAAGAAAGTTAGAAGAAATTTGAAGCACCACTGGTTAATGATGGGAATCAAGATCACACCTAGCAAGGAAAGCAGGCTAATAACGGTGATAGAGATGATACCACAAAACCAGGCTGTGGGAAGAAATTAATACAGAAAGGTTATCAGAACAATACTTGTAAAACTTTAAGACTGATTAACAACTTTCAACTATCTCTTAAGAAGGCAACTTTCCTTTAGCCCAAGTTGTGTGATTGTTCATTCAAAAGATGCTGAAAAATGTGAAGGCAGCACTGAAGTTCACAGCAAAAAATATACAGGCTTGTTCACAGTACATTACAATATAGTGAAAGACATCAGAAGACAATCAGCTAAAAAGAGCCCAGCAATTCTTCCTGATTGTAAGTGCCAGGCTTAGCCCTGTAGCCCTTAACGAAACACAAAAAATAAAATATTTCATGCTGGAACAAAATCATTTCCGCTGATTAACTGACTAGGGCTCTACAAGCAATAATTAATATTTAACATTTGTTTTTAACATGATTCAGATGCAAAATTAACTGCAATCAATATTTCTCCTCCTTTGTTAGGAGTAACATGTTCAGTTAGGCACCGTTCTTTTCACCTGATGCTTTGAAACATACATTTTTATTTATGAGAAAAAAGTAAGACAACCTTTGACAGACAAACTTTAAAATCAAATGCTATAATAAGACCTTGAAGACCTGAAAGCAACTGGCTTCCAACACAAAGCAGTATGTATTTTTTCTAGAGAACCTCTACTGTTGTCATTAGAAGAAAAAGTGATAATGGGATATGATACAAATTTCTGTATCATAAGGAAAAGGATGAATCACAAGAAACAGATCCTGTAAGCAAAGAAGAATTGCAGTCAGCATCTCACCATAATAAAATATTTTCTCTTCTACTTTTTCAAGCCTTCAGTAAGACTAAGAATTAAAAAATTGGGTTTTTTTTCCCCTCTGTCTCTACTTTGCTATTATTTCTCTGTTTCTTCCCATCAGAGAAACTTCAAAGAACAGTAAGTTAAAAACTGATTAATTCCAGCAATATAGTTCAAAAGGTTCACAGTCCCAAGGGCAGAAATAGTTGGTGCTCCTGTTTTACAAACATTAACTTTCTGGGAGGAGAACTTTCATGAACATAATTTCATCAATATGAACTTCTTTCTTTAAGTTTTAGCCTAAATGCTTCCATTTTCTCCATTTTTTTTCCTAGCTTCATTCTTAATCAAAAATGACTACACAGTTTGCCAACTTCAACAGAAGTTAGCAACTCCTGATTTAAAATCATCAGCATCTCCATACTTTAGTGCATGATCTGACTTTCCTTACCCCACTCATTTTGATCCAGTGGGGGAATAATACATCCTGGGAAATGGTGGGGGGAGGAAAAGAGAGAAGGAATTAGTATATTGTAGTTGATCATTGAATTTTGTAATTTAGCAGCCAAATGCCCCAGGAATTCTATCTGTACCAAAAATGCTACAGATCAGATAAGACTTTGCCACCAGAACTGTGGCTGCTGTAGGCCTGGTCTGGTTCAACACCAAAACGTACCAGATCTGCTGTTTTAAATTTTATTTTGGGATATTCATTCTTATGAAGACTGTAGCTGTCATTCCACAACAGTGCAGAAAAGGAAACAACTCAATTCAAATGCAAAGGGTACAAGAAGACATCCACCAGGAGAAAATGGTTGGAAAAAGCTTTAAAGTAAGCAGCATACATGGAAATGCACATTGATACTGAGAGGAAAACAGAGTTGGTGAAAATGCAAAGACTGCCATCAGATGAGGAACTGAAAAACAGAGGGTAGAAAATAGGAATAAAGAAAGAAGCTCTAGAGTGGAAGCAGGACCCTGATGACAAAAATACTGCCACTACACAGCCTTGATTCATCTGCAAAGCACTTCAGTCATGTACTCTGGATTAACAGGCTTTGCTGAAAGAAAGAGCATACATGGACTTGTAATTCAATACTGAACCATGCATGCATGCACAAGTACCCCAAATAAAAATTACAGAGCCATTTGGCAGGACACTGGATCTCCAATCTGAACACAGATATCATGATGTTAAGTGCCAGGTTAAATGACCAACAGCCTTACATGGATTAAAACAGAGACTATGCAAACTGGTTTAAGTTTCATGAATCATAGCATAGATTTGGCAAATGTGTCTCTGAAGGGTTTACATACTCTTAGGAATGATACAGTACCTAAACATGGCACCGTGATTAAGATAAGGCACATCAGAATGAGAACATGGAATCTCTGCATCTCTCAGATCCTGATTGTCAGCTTCGGTCTCTGTTTAAACTCTTAACAGGTACCCTATGAAAGCTCAGTTGTATACAGAAGCCCTTGAAAATCCCCTACTAGAAGATGTTACAGAACTACCTGTAAATTACAGGCTGAAGACGTAACATGGCTTCATAAGTTTTTGGCCATCAGCTAATTAGATTACTTTGCTTTAGAAAGCTGCACTGTCAAAACTAATGGAAACCTTACAGGTTAGTATCAATGAATAGAAGCAGCACTGGTCTATTAAGTTTTCTTGAAAGTTTTAATCAAAACTAAAGAAAACCATAGAAAGCTAGTGTTTAAAAATGTCTGTATCCTCCTAACTTTGGCAAATACTTCTATCTAAAAATGTTTACATTAGCTCGAGTAAGCACACATTTTCATATTAACAGAATGATACAACCTGCAGGTTGAGTTGCTCTATGACTGACATTTGTCCTACACCTCCCACAATCCCCATATACTAGTTAAGATTTGTTGGTTTGTTATTTTGTGATTCACCTCCTTACTTAAGATAGGAAAATTATTATTACATCAACTGAAGTCCCACTGTAGTTAATACAATATACCAGAAATCGTTACGAAGAATGATTTATCATTATCTAATAGAGTGGACCTGTTTTAGAGGTTACTGTTTGTTTTCAGAGACAAATCAATAAGTTAAAAACCAGTTTTTTACAATTGGCCGGCAAATGTGTTATTTATACTCAAGATATTAGATGCCAAAAAATATGTTAAATGTTCACAATAAGCTTCACTGATTTTGCAAATTAAGTCTTAAAATGTTAAACGTCTTCAAGCTAAGTTATTCATCAACTCCCTTACTCATTACAGAGAAAGAAAATGCATTATTTTAAAAAGAAGCACTCATCTGTAGAAACTTTCTAATTAAACTGGTTCAAAGCATGTGCAACATGACAGTTTTGTACATGGTTTCAACATTTTAATTAGCAGAAAATGCTTAGAGCTACTCCACAAATCCTCTTAGTAATAAGGCAGGGGTCAACTCTTACTACAATGAGACTACCTCACAAAACAATTTGCTGCCATATAAAACACTGAGTGTATCAAGTTTACAGCAATCTTTGAACAGTTAACAAGATAGTAGCTGTGCCACTATAGGAGATTTATGTATAGCAAGTTAATTACTTTAATGGTTCCAGCATCGTTAAGAAAGATTACCAGCAATGCTAATAAGCGCCTATTCAATATTCTAACCAATATTCACAATTACCAATATTTTTATTTTCAAAACATGGACCCAAGATTTTTGTAGTCATCTCAGCTAAACATCTGTCAACAGTTCCATTACAATTGATGAAAGACAGCAGTAGGGAACATGTATTTTACAAGTATACTCCGTTGTGAAATCACAGCAATGGATGCTGCCCTTAAAGTAACTGCTTTAACAACAGTAAAAATATTTTTTGGCTAAAACTGTGGTAAGACAAAAAAAGTCTACTGATTTTTACTCAAGGCATACACACACAAAAATTAAAACTGCCAACAGAAGATTTTGACTGAATACTTGTCATATGCTTAAGAAGAGAATAATTGACATTGGAAGTCAGAAAAGGGAACTGTTATCAGAAACGGCAATATAAATGCTCCTGAATGGTGCTTAAGTCTTTATATTTATTAAGTTCACAAAAAATTCTGGATGTCAGTTTTACAAATTTGCATCACTGCTAGAACACAAAACCAATAACATCTGAAAAAATATTCTCCAGTGAATGAACTGGGATGAAGGTGCTGTTCTCTATTCCTGAATTAATATATCCAGGTCAAATTTATTAAGAAAATTTGTGCCAAAGTAACACTGCAACTTTCCGACTCTGAGATAAACATATAGAGCACCCTCAGGCACACTAAGAGAAGACGACATAACATGTTTTAAATTATGGAAATAATCCAAACTGTGGGTGGACTTGCTTATCCCTACGGGTCCTTCTGTACCTTGCCTATGTTCCTACTACAAGAGTCCAACGTCTAAAGATATGTGGGAAGAATCCAGGCCAAAATGCCTGAGCCATAGGCTCGACGATAGGACATTAGGCCTCAATGATAGAAGACAAAAAAAAGAAATAAACAAACATAAAATAAAAACGGAAAATACTGAAAAAGGATAAAAAGGTACAAGAAAAAAAGGCATGCCTCCCTGAGCCATGGTTACTTCAGAGAAGCTATGCTATCACCAAACAGGATGCTACATCTCCCAACTTAAAGGAGCATGCTGTCTCAAATTTCTTCTAGTAAATACATTAAACTTCAGCCATTCCTTTACTCCACAGTCAGTGCTAAGTTGTATGACATTTCAAACTTTGAAGTTAATATTTACAATGCAAAATAATTTTGAAGGCTTTAGATGTTACACACCTACCTGATGCACCTGTTTTATCCTTATTCTCTATTGATGCATTTTTACTTTTCATTATATCTTCAAGCTCATCATAATGTACAATACAAAGCCTTCTCTCAATCTGGTACAGCAAAGCAGGACACATGTACATAAACAATTCAGGAGATATTGGAGAGTTGATTTCCAGACCATAATGCCGTAGCAGCTGGGTAACATTTAAGCACTGCAAGCAAGTTGTACAAACAAGTTAAATATGAAAGCAACTATCTCATTAAAAAAATACAGTTGTGGAAAATTTAGCATATTATTTGAGAACATAAACAAAGTAGAAACTCTGGCCCACAACATTCCTCCTGTGCTAAAACATGTCTAAGCTGATCTAAGTGGTTTATGAGGGGAAAGAAACAGTAAAAATAACTGCACCACAAACTCAGTCTCCAAACCCCTATATAATTTTTGATAAATGTCGATTAAAATGAACTTTCATATTCTTTACTATTACACAGTACAAGTTATGAACAAAGAGCAACACGAAAGGAGTGGAAGAACACAAATCCAAAATAGATTTTCTAATACTTCTCTTTACCTGCCAACCTTCTGCATTTGGAGTTTCACTTTTTAATTCAGTTTAAAATCTCAAACTTGGCACTCTCTCCATTCCCTTCCTATCCTGACTTCTAGTTTAAAACCATGGTATCAAAACATCCAGCTTCTGTAGATAACCATAAGGGGGAAGGTAAATTATATTTACAGTCCTGGCAGAAATAATGGATGCTAACAGGAGAAATGGAAGAGCTTACACCGAGCACCGCACTACAGAAGCTACGTCTACATTGCTTCACAATCTCTTAGAAGAAAGAAGTTAGAAGCACGTTGAATAGATGCATGTGTTTCTTTTAGGAAAGAGTCTTTGTGCAGTTTCCAAAAATGTTAATGATGTTAGATTAAGAAAGAAGTCCAAAAAAGGTGTGCGCGTCTGTGAAGTAGTAATGAATATTAGGAAGGGAAAAACCCCTACATGTAAGCAGGATGCCTCAGAAAGCTTTAGGTGTCTCCTTTAAACAGATAAATAAGCAATAAGATAGTTCTGAGAAAAGGTGGGCAACTGGCAGGCAGAAATGAAAAAAACCATAAAGTAAACTCAGAACTGTGGTAGTGACCTTTACTTTTCTCACTCTGCTACCTGTATTATGCAATGGTCGCAAACGTGTTTCTGCATTATTTGTGGGTATGCACCTCCAATTATTATGTAACAATAGTGAAAGTGAACTTACTGGTTCTCCATTTCATACTCACCTCTTCACGATCACGTTCGTCTTCACTATGATCCTTACGACTACGCGTTGAAAAAATAACATGTTTTGTTACAGTAATCTGCTTATGAGCTGCCTCTCGCTGGCTGGTATGGTGGTGTCCGTCCTCATTACCTGAACTGGAATCTTGATGTCCATGACTAGTAGAACGATCACTGCTGTGTTCATGATGGTGTACATGCAAGTGAGATGCATCATGTACATGATCATGTTTATGAACACGATTGTGCTCATACTGATGACCTGGATCACGATCTGGGGGATCTCCTGAAGTCTCGCTGATCTTCTTTTGCTTCTTCTTCTTCTGTTTACGTTGGTTTCTTTCTGGCTGATCCTGAGTTGTGTTTGTCTCTGTTGAAGGTTGATGGTTCTGTTCTCCATGTTCACTATGACTAACTGAATCATTACGAGAATGATGTGTACCATTATGGTCATGATGATGTAGATGAGGGTGATGATGATGGTGACGGCGACTCTGGTCATGGATGTGTTTGCCATCATCTTTTACTGATGGTACTACTGCCTCTCTCTCAGGGTCACATTTATGATTTCTCTTTGCAGCCATACCAGTCATGGTTTGGTTTTCTGAATCTGCATGGCTATGAGGATGGTTGTGAGAGTGAGAATGCTTTCCTTCCTGCACTTCTAAAGCATATAAGTGAGAAACATGATCATGGCCAATATCATCATGATTTATCATCACTACTTTTACCTCTCCTAAACCAAGGCTTATTAACAGTTTTTCCAGGCCAAAAAAAGATAATCTTCCATTTTCACCGTAACGATCAAAAATCTTTTCAATGTAGTATTTTTGTTCATTTTCAGCTTCCAATGTAGAAAATTTACTCGGCATAGATTCTGTTCCTCCATTCTGGAAGTAGGATTCATTTGAGATCTGATAGTCATTATGGTAGTGTTCACGTTTCTTTTTAGGACCGTGGTCATGTCCGTCTTCATGGCAATGATTGCACTGATGAAAGATAAATGTCAGCAAACAAATGATGCAAAATTTTGTGTGCATGTGTACCTTCATCTCTGTTTCCTACAAGAAACACAAGGGGAAGCACTTAGGTGTAAAAGCAATCCCAACATTTGTACTATGCGTGTATCAGTCTGGTACTTATTTGTACCAGTTGAATCACTCACAAATCTTTTAAGATATGGGCACTAACAGAATAACAATTGCAGTATTTTTCAGAAACTGTATTAATGTACCTTTCTTATCCAACAGTAAGATAGGCTCTGTATTTTAGAGATGCAGCCTTACATACCATACTTACAGAATCCAGTTACAAGGAAAAGATCAGCATTTACAGTCAGTCATAACAGAACATTTTTTGTGTGTATTTTCAGAGGCATCTATGCTTATGATAACCTATAACATTGAAAACCTTGTTAAAACACAAATTACAAAAGAATAAAAATTATTTTTAAAAAATACTGTATTTCCTTATTTATGGGTATGACAAGTAAATACAGTTGAAAACGCACACATCATTTGTTCTCTTATGTGCTGCAAAAGTACCTCCAACTAAACACACACACTGCACAATTCCCTATTCCGATTGGTAATTAGTGATTTAAAAATAAGTTGTCATTAACCAGTTTCAATGTATTGCTTAAATGTTTGTATTTTTAGTACTTTCTACTTTAATGAGTTCACTGATTTCAAAGATCTATGTGGACATTAATTTAAAAATAAGGTTATATGGAAAATGTCTGTTTATGCAACTTGAAAAAAACTGTTATTGCTGACACGCTCTAGGTCAAAATAGTTAGTACTGATTTTTAAAAACTGTATCATCTAGACAATGTGGTTTTCAATTTAGTATTAAATGTAAGAAACTTACTAGTCAACATCAGGTAATGAAGAGGACACTTCAGAAATCTATCTTGTGTTCAGAGTTGAAAACAATTCACAGTTTTACAAAATATGACAGCTTTATTTTGCTTACATCTGCTAGCAGAAATATATATAAAACTGGAATAATTATTATAAAAGAAAATTTTAAGAAAAAAATTCAAGTTTATGTAAAAATGTTATCAAACTAGAAAGCTACAGATAAGCCAAAAACTGTACTTTATGACTTATTTTTTGGAGTCTTATTTTGGGTAGAGAATAACCTCTAAAATACAGGTTTAAAAAATTATAAATAATAATTTAAACATTGACATAGTTTTCTAGAAACACTTAATTTGTTCTGTTTGGTACCAAGCCAAATGAAATGTGTAGCATTTACAACAGCCGATACATGTAGTACGTAACCAAGCCCTCCTATCAGCAAAGGAGCAGACAACAAAGACACACAGAACTTCCCTATGAATCTGAACAGCTGAATGACTATTCTGAACAGTTTAACAGAGTTGACTAAAGTAGACAAAGGAACCAAGTACAGCAGTAGGGCTTTTACACATAACTAGTTAAATTTAGAATATGACTGAGAAGGAAATGAGACCTGAGAGACAGGATAAGGACAGAGCTCCATCCACCTTGTTTTCTGTATGCTCGGATGTGACCAAAACACTGCAGCAAATGCAAGGATGCAAAGTAATAGGAAAACAGGTCAAGTATGCTTTCAACTCTTTTTACACCGAGAGCAGTTTTAGCTCCTTATGTGCACCTTGACTAGAGATGTGACTGACCCTACATTCACAAAGATGCAAGTGACCTGTTCAACACATCCTAAAATGCTACTAGCTTTCAGAAAAGGAATGGCATGTTTAGTTGTCCTTCTCAAGCCCACCACAACTAAAACATGCTTCGTGGAATCAGTCAGGGAAGTGCTTTGCAGCAAACCACATTTAAAATCCATTTTAATTTCCTGTTTTGTACTTAAGCACTTGCAACCATATTACTGCACCAAAAAAAAAATAAAATCTCATGGAAGATCCTAGACTTGTAACAGGTTGTCAGAGAAAAGGAATCAGAGGAAAAGAAAGACTACCTTTTAATGAATTGATATAGCAAATAAAGGATTTAACACAGAAGACTGGGAAAAAAGTTTTTCCTGTTAACCTCTAAAAATAAGAAAGATGCAAATTAACGTTTCACTGGAGCTTCAAACATTTGTGAGATTAAAAAAAAAGAACTCTCTTTTGTAATACTGACCCAATTACAGATGTAATATCAGCAGAATATCTGTCAAATGGAGGTATCTGCATCAAAACTGATTCCAGAGATATCAGGTCAATGGGTAACCATTGTATAATACTGTTTTATTTTTATAAACAACTGTTTAATCATCAGTCTGGAATGACTGCAGTTTGTCTCCAGTTCAATCACCCATTCCAGTTACTGATTTAAGGGCTGTGACAAACCTTCTCAAGTAATTTAGTATACTGAGTTCATCCCCAAAATTTACTGAGATATTGTTTTCATATAGTCTTTTTCACTCACGGACTCTATTTAAGGCATCCTTAATGTTCTTATAAATACATCACTGGGATTAGTACAGAAACATTAAAAGCATCTCAAAGCACCTTCCAGCAGCTTTTTCCATTCTCCTTTGAGGAAACATGTAAATACAGAGTTGTTACTGGTAGAGTAGAAAGAAAAGGGTTGCAAATCTTTATCCAAGAGTCACTGGACTGAGTCAGCCCTCAGATTGTATGATTGTCTGGAAACTCATTCCATAACCTTTAAACAAAGAACATATGTTCTTTCTCACACAGGCTGAGAACCTGGGCTCTGTGACTTACATCATCCCAGGAAACAGAAACTTTCTGGCAGTAAGTAAAGGTACTGGGTCAGGAATATGGCTGGTGACAGATCATCAGAGCTCCACACTTCTATAGGAATATGCTGATTTTCGTCAATTAAGGATTTACAATGTTGAACGTTACTTAATGTGAAGAGTGGGTTCAGGATCTGGAATAAGCAGTTAAGGTACATGCAAGACAAATAAAATCCCTGGGAGAAAGCTGAACTTACATATGGTGGTGTAGAAGATGGCAGCAGCAGGTAAGTACATGCAGTATACTCTAATGCTCTAGTAAACTGTATCTTTTTTAACTTCAGTTTCTCAATACTAAAAACAGAATCTCAAGTTTAAGCAAAATTCAGTTACTCAAAGGATACTAGTTTTGTAGGTAAGACACCTCTTCTCCCCCTTTGCCACATAATGGTAATATAACCAGAACAACCAAAGTCAAATTATTCTAATTTAAACGAGCACGATCCAGACTAAAATATCTTTACCAGGAAATTCATGACTAAAGCATGATCGTAATCCTTTTCACAATCTCATGATCTTTTTCATGTGACTATCTCATATAATACTACTAATACATTACTTTGAAACTTCAGTCATGCATCCCTAATTGTGGTGTTTAGCTTTGAATGGTACCTTTTCTCCATGCCCTAATGGTTAAAATTGTTTGTAACCTATGATCATGATTCATTACTGAAATACAAGAGCTGAGCATTATCAGACCAATTTCAAAATCAATTAGATGTGTCACTATTTTCACTTAAAATAGTAATAAACCTAGCACAATATTTTTAATCTTCTATTATATAATCATCTGTATCTTCTGTCGTAATTCTTGTTACAGAACAAAGATGCTTACCAAACAAATGCACCCATCATAATAAGTGTCAAGCAGAACAACTACTAAGAGTTGATTATTTGTTTCTTTTTAAACAAGCTTCATTATCCTCCAGGCAATTATAAGTAACTGTCATCTTCAACCTGTCAGGCAGTATTCATATGTGTAAATACCGGAAAGGTGAAGTTCAAATTCTGTAAATTTCAGCGGCACAGAACTGTGTATATAGCAGATTCAATATAAGAACATTAAGACTCTCAAATCCCTTCAAGAGAATATGGAAAGGCAGCCTGAGGACAAGGCTACACCAAAGCTGAAAAATATTGTGGCTATTATTGCTGTCAGCCTTTGCCTCATTTTATTCATTCATTTGATTCCCTGCTGCCTCTCCTCCTCCTCTCCAAGGCTCAGTGATGGTCAGGCACCCAAAAGGAGGGAAAACAGATCTTAGCTATGCGTTGGGTAAGGAACTACAACACCTGTAGGCTAGAGCTGGGAACAACAGCAAACAAGAACTGCAAATAAGAACAAGACAAGCCTTTCAGGATACACCCAGGCAGGGGGACAACCCCACCTTAAGTCAAGCTGCAAAGTTAGAACATGTAAAATACGGATAAGATAAATAATTCTGCCACACCAACTGACATTTCAGAAATCACACACAGTGCAATGCCAAATGCATCCCCTCTCCTCCTCATTCATCAATGCAAGCAAATCATTCATACTAAATGCAGTACTGACTGCATATCCATATATGAGGTTTTTAAATCAGAGGCTTGAGGTCGAAGTACCTGAGCAGTACATCAGAGAGTTATCTTTTCTGTATGGAAAACTCACAGTATCTCTGTGCTAAACCACTGTCTGCCTACAGTGTTTCATCTTTAAACTAAATGCACACACCTCTAATGAAATTTGGTGGGTTTTTTTGGTTGGTTGGTGGTTTGTTTTGTTTTTTTTTTACAGCCCTTTTCATTCAATTTCCCTTGAATTCCTGAAACTTCTCTGCAGTGCCTATTTCAACTGTTCTCCTTGTATAGCACTTTATTTTTGAGAAAAGTTAATTTAAAGCATAAACTGCTTCACTGAAACAAGAAAACTAGTTCCACAGTTAGGCTTTACTTAAAACAACAAACTTTGATTCAAATAATGTGGTGATACAAAATTCAAACTCAACTGAAAGTCACATCTATCATTTCAGTGTTTGCAGCTCACATAATACAGCATCTTTTGTTAGTGTACAATGTTGACAGGAATATTTTAAGTGTCCACCTTTCTCTCCCCCACCCTTTTTCCTGGCTGCTCACAACAATTTTAATAGCCTGAAATATTTGTAGCATAAATGCACTGCATTTCTCCCCTTCCCAAGTTATTTTCTCTCCTTTTTTGGTTCAACTTTCTTTCCTTGCTTTCTCTGAAGAATGTTCTGCCCTTTTTTTCTATCTGCAGAACTGATCTTATCAGTTATCTACACTGATAACTGAAATATTTTTGACTCCTCTAAGTAGTTACTCAGCTTGAATGCCAGGATGACTGAAGTGCCTTAGCAAGACTTCACGGGCAACCAGAAGTTTCACATCAAGCAAAATTACCAAACACAAGCTTCAGCTAAGATAAGACAGAACTGAGAAAGACAAAAGGTGTTAAAGACAAAGCAATATTCTTACAAAAATAAGATATTCTCTCTGTTCAACACTGAAAAGTTAAGTGCTTATGTCATTCATTTCTATTAAGAACTGTTCAGAGTAACAGCTCTATGAGAAATGGCAGGTTTTTTAATAGAAGAGGTATTTCTTGAAATAAAGCTACTGACTACATAAAGACAGGTTTTCTTACAATTCCTGAAAATTTAAATTATTTCTTACATTGCAGGTGTTTACTCCAATGCACATGCAGGAGAGATGCCTGCAGCCCCCCACCACTTTCACTCCAGAAACTGTGCAATATTTCATACTAATATTCACTTAAAAAGATGACTGGAATCTGAAAATCCAAATTAACCTACTCTTTATTTTCTAAATTTCAAGTTTTTAACCAATGCTAGAATATAAAGTCCTATGAATCTAGCACACATCTTTAAAGATAATTAAAAAATACTAATGTGAAATATATTGCTGTTACTGAAAGCCACTTTAAGTAAGTGGTAAAAACATTTAATTAAATAACAATCCCATTTTGTTTTATTAAACAAAAGCTGACATTAGCTTCTGGATATACAAATAGGAAAACATGCTACAGATCTAAAAAGGAACAATTTCTAACTTTAGTTCTCACCCATCTCCTGTATTTTCTTCCCTCTTCAATTTCAGTTAAACAGGTTTGTGGATTTAAGTAAAACTCATTAATCTGAAAATCTACAGCCCAGTAGGAGGGGCACTTTGTAAGAACAGACCACTAACTAATTGATCCAAGCCATATTTGCTAATACCAGATAAGACTTAAATAGTACAGAAAGCATTTATGCATAACTAAACACACCATGAAAACTTTTTAAAAAATTTGAAATGTGAAGTATTTGAAATGCCAAATTCCAAGCATACTAGAAAATGATCCTAAACTAATACGGTAGCAATTTACTTGCTCATTTCATTTTATTTTGAATGGAAAACAACTGAACAGCCTTCTTCAAAAGGACAATTATTTGTAATGAATTGCTGAGTACAGGATCCTTCTCAGAGCTCAAAAGAACATAAAAACATCAAAACAGTTGGAAGTTATATTAGTTCTGCTTACCAAAAATTAATTTTCTGTCTTTCATATATAACTTGTACATAAAACATCTATTAATGCACAAAATTTATAATGGAGCTGGTTTGATTTTGTGCCAATGTTCTACTGTTCAATTAGGTCCTATTAAGATATTAGTGTTTGTAAGAATTAAATACTTCAAAAGATGAACCAGGTACACCTGCATTTTAAGATTTTTCTACTGAAAGAAGCAAATGTTTAAGGCTGAAGTTCAACAAATAAGATGGTGTTGCACCTAGAGCAGTGGTCCTGCCCTCCCCCACTGCTTCATTCATACCCATTCCCACAAAACCGTTTTTGTATGCCAGTACATTTGTTTGCTGATCTGTTCACTTTGCAGCTGTACAACTAGATTCTGCTGAAAAATAGCCTAGAAAAAGAAAAAAATATTATTTTCAAGACAGATTACTTTTCCTATCTGGCTCACCGTGCAGCTGCACAAACACCACAGTCCACACAAAAAAGAGCAACCTTGCTTTTGGCGGCAATGCAAGCTTAAAGATTTTGTTGATCTGTAGCCTAACAGAGTATTTTGGCTAGAACACAAAAAAAACCCAACTGGCCACCTCAAAACTAACTCCAATAACATTGAAAGATCAGCAGTGGACAAATTGCCTATTGAAAGCCATTTGAGAATACTTTCTCCAACTTTCCCCTCAACACGGAATATAATATTGTTTGCAATAAAGTGTTAAAACCAGTTGCAGTATTTTTATTCTTCCTATAGCTTAAATCACTACACTTATTTCATCCTTGTGCTATGTTAGAATACATGCAGTATGTTAAAAGGCATTAAAGGCACATCTTTGATACGTGTTTAATTCCTGCACTATTACAACAAAAACCCCTCTATCACAGCTACAATCCAAAAAGGAATTATGCATGTCTACTAGTAAACTGATTACTTCTCTCACTTTTAAAAAATAAACAAAGATTTAAAAAAACCTATCAAGTATAAAAATGCATTGAAAAATGGGACTACGGCATGTTTATTTTACATGTACTATACCAAATTAGTGCCTGGCGTATTATGATTATTAAAATCCATTTCTAGAATTTAGAGGTTACAAATTTGTTACTTGACAACATATACCATTGATTCAAATCTGTATTTTTAAATAGGAGATTTTATTAATGAACCACCACAGATTTTATAAGGCTCTCTGTCAAAATGCTGTTCAAATTCTTCTTAGCAATTTCATTCTGTCAGAATACAGACCAAGAGAACTACTACTCCTCTTGGGCAAGAACACAGACTTCTTTTCCTACAGGTACAAAGGAAATCTGGGAGAAAACAGGCAACTACTGGAACCACTCACATCTTGAGTCAGTGGGCTCCCAAAGCTGTCTTTGTTCAATGATTACAGGAGACAAGTGTTTGTAAAGACATCTCGGCAGGTTCAGAAGTAACACTTAAGGAGTTTGATGCATCACATAATATAGCTGTATGTACTTCAACAGGCAGATCCACCAAGAAAATGCGCATCTGAACCAAAATGCACAATTTCCATCACCTTCCAGTAACACCTCAACAGAAGTTGTAACACTGTCTAGCCCTCATTTATTTTAGCCATGATTGTTGTTGAAGAACTGCATGGCTACCCACTACAGGTCTGTGAGATGATCAAGGCAAGCCTTCAAACTGATACCAATACTTATTGGCTTCAAAAACCACCCACCACGAACTACTAACCTTTCTTAACAAGGTATTAAAGCAACTTTGAAGGGGCACAACTTTGAGGTGAACAAATGCAGTATTTAATATCCAATATTACTCTTATTGCAAGATTGGAGATAGAAAAGGGAAAGGAAACACAACCTAAGATGCAAGCAGATTATGTCTTCTTAGCCAATCAAATTGAAAATACTGATGGGACAAACATGAAATCTTAAAAATACAATTATGTATATGTACTTCCCTGCGTCCACCACCTTGCAAGTGCAGATACATGCTATAATAGCAACACAGATAAGCAAGGACAGATACTATGGAAAGTGTGACTGTGTTACCAGTTTTTCTAGAACTACATTACTATTAGATATATCTAACCTAGGCTATGTTGTGTAGCATTGTAATTTGATTTAATACCAGTTCATGGCTTTTACAGTAACTATAATTGGGCACATTCTTCTTCTAGTACCTCTCCTGAAATATGGATGCTCCACTATCATTTTTCTTCAGTGTCACCATGTCTTCTTCCTTTCATAATAATTCCAGTTCTAAGGATGTTCTGGACTAACTGCTGATAAGACCCAATACTATTGTGATCACCATCCTTCTCAGTAGGATCACTAGGACATTAATGTTTCCTATATCACTCCTTTGATCATTGACATCTTTCATCTTCACTCATTATTGTTTTCCCTTCCTATTGGGGCTTCCTGCCTTGTACATGATTCCATTAGTTCTCAAGGCTCTATGTAATTTCTATAACACATTTCTGTAAAGAAAGAACACTTTTTATCAAGAACCCACTATTTTGATACATCCTCCCAATTACCTGAAACCTGTCAATTTTAGTTAATACACAAGTGAACCAACTTCTTGTGATTTTTCCAGTATCAAAATTTTAAACTGTTTCTACTGTCATACTACGGTACAAGAAGCAGTTTAAAAAAAAGAAAAAAAGAGAGCTACTTGCTGTCTCTAACCTTTAACACAAGTGATCAGTAAGCCAGTAAGCGTATCTCAACACGGATCCACCCAGTATTTTGGAAAAACAAGACCATCCTGACTAATCAAGAGGCACAGTCTGCAAAGTGTGGTGTCAAGTATCTGTAGCTATTCTCCTTCTGACGAACTGGAATGGTCTGGCAGCCTGCCACTGAAATTACAGGTCATCAAATTTCTCTGAAAAAGATGTTTTATGCTTTATGCCACTGATAACTGAAACCAAATGAAAACTGGACTCTACTGCTAAAATCAAAAGGTCAATAGTCAGTTGTGACCATTATTTCACAGGTTCAACTTCAAAAATATTTAAGATTCACAGAATGTAAAAATCAGTTTCTGTAGCAAACGCTTTATTATTGCATGGAGAGTGGAGTCAACATTTCCTGATAAAAACATCCTCCCTCCTTCCCTCTCCTTTTGCTACTGTAATTGACAATACATCAGTCCCTTCCAGAGGCTGCTGATCACGTCACAGTCATATTACGAAACACTTGACTGTGACCATATTAAAGCTATCCAAAGTAAATGCATTATGTGATCAGGGTTGCACATCTTTTCTACAAAATCAAGCCAATTAAAACTACTGTATTTCAAATTATGTGTTTAACTAATTAACAGACTACAGAACAGACTTGTTTTAGAAGACAGCTTAAACCACCAGGATAAACTGACAGAAATCTACCAAACTGATACACATCTGCAAAATTAAAGTCTACTGGAAAAACCACCTACAGTCCATCTACGCCTCCAAAAATATTTTATTTTTAACATCTAAAATAGCTCGGTTTATAATATCATTAAACATAAACAGTATGAGAGTTTAATCCTGAGAACAGACAAACTTTCAATTCCTGTTAACCACAGCTGAAGATACCTAAACACGTGTGCTGTTAAGAGTCTGAGGTTTACTTCTGTTTCTAGATGCACAACAGTTTCTTGTGAATCCCCTGATCCTCTTCACAGTCATTTAAGTTTTTATGATACTGAGTCACTAGAATAACATGCCGTCTCGTAGCAGAACATCTCATTGCCAGGTTAAGAAGCTGAAATACGTCAATAAATAGGTTGGCTATTTAGCACTCAGATGTATATTTGGCATCCATATCTAGCTAATGCTATACCACAGTTCTTAATCAGAGAAATTTTCAAAATAGGGGGAAATCTCTGATGCCTGAATAATAAAGGTTGGAATATGTTTTGTTTTTTTTTAGAAATTTGGCAAGGCTAGCAATGTATATTATCTTTGGCTAACATAACTGTATCCTCAAAGCAAAAAACAACAAATAAGCAGAAATACTAAAAAATATTTTCCTGTCTGATAAGCTAAGTTCACTATTTATAAATTTCTGATTAAACTACATGTACTTTCTAATATTCAGCTTTAACTTTCATAATGTAATGTTTAAAAAACGTATTACTGGTAACAAGACTGTAAGACAAAAATCTTAAGGATCACTCTTTGCTTATTGTCAAGAAAAGTAAACCAAAGCAAACCATAACTGTACAGAATAGAAAACAGCAGAGCACATGAGGTTTCATTTCAGTATTTCACTATTATTCAATCACTGCTTGGAACTACCGCATGACATATTTGATAAGATATTGGCAAAAACGCAGCAAAAAAAAAAAGTTTTATTTTCATAGTTAAAATACATTCCTTTTATTTGAAGAACAATGTACTCCTCTCAGTGTTTCACTTTGAGAATACTTTGTTTATAAAATTTAATTAATCCTTTACCTTTCATGTCCACATTCTGAATTGTTAACAATTAAGCTACAGTAAGAGAAAATTCCAGTAAATTAATTCATTTGTAGAAACCCTCAGAATTTTCCCTAAAGTGACAATTTGCCTTTTTCAATGTTACTACCATTTTAAGAACTCAACAGTACATTGTCTCATTCCAAAACACCACTTTGATGTGTCCATAGTCCAATTAACAACAACAACAACAAAAAAATCAATTTTAAGGGGTTCTTGGTTTAAACTGTACCACAATTAAACTATAAGAGGTGTTCCTATGCATCAAAGGCTAAAAAGTACCATAACAATACACTCTTTCACTAGACAAATGCAGCCACTTAGCACTGACAAAGCAGCAGTTTCTATGAGGAATACAAAACAAAGTATGAACTTCAAAGACAGTGAAAATATTTTTACATCGCCTAGAATAACTGTTTACTGCAATTAATTTGAACCACAACGTTTGATACAAAGAAAACAGAAGGGAATAATAATAATAATTCGCTATAGTTGTTGCCTTCTTATTAAAGCTTCCCATCCCAATCCACTCTTTTAAGAATCAGCATAAAACCCTCACATTTCTCTCCCTACTGTTGAACATACATAGTTAGCAAAAGCCAGCATGAGCATTTTTGCCCAGAGCCACTAAAAATGAACTTCTGCTGGGACTCTAGACCTTAGTCTGCAAAATGCAGATGCATAAATTTAGACTGTGGACTTTACAAAACTCCAATTCTTACCTGTAGTACAAAGACAGCAATTAAAAAAATAAGTTTTCACATGGGAGGCAACGTAGGCTGTTCTTTGTTTGACAACATGAAAACAAAATAAAAGTCTAGAATATATTACAAATATTAAGAAATCAGCTATAGACATATTACAATAAAAATATTTTTTCTATATATATCCTTCTGCAATTACTGTATATTTATTGAATATGTGGTACAAATCTTGAGAGCAACCGGACAGTTCAATGTTCATATAATACGATGTCTCTGCTAGACTATTGCCTCAATATCCAGAACAGGAATGATGGAATCTATCCTGTTTACATATCATATCAGACATCAAATAAATGGGACTATTTTATTTTTAGCATAAAAATGCAGCAATGCAAGGCTACTATATTGTTTGGACTGCAGCCACGTAGCGTATTTCTTAAGTTTTAATGTAAGCTAGTATCATTTAGAACTGTACTTTTAGGCTGGGATATTGTCTTCAGACAGACATTCAGGTCAGCAATAAATAAAATGCTTCTATGTGATGCAAAAAGAACTAGGCAATAAAGACGGCCTAATGGTATGGTTTGCATGTCACGGAGTGAGAGTACTCATCAAGGCAGTGGAGCCCTGATAAGAAGAGGTCTTTCTTTACTAGAATGGATTACAGAAATTGCTTCGAGCCTTGAGAAGTCATATAATCATAAGTTAAAACATAGAGTACAATATTCCACTTAATGGTAAAGAAGCTCTTCTGGACTGCTCTGTATGTGATATGAACGAAGTAGTGCCTACAGTGTCAAAACATTACTTAGACTTACATGCATACCTACTCGCTATTCCCCCTTAGAGGAAACACTCAGCTGGCGTTATTGTTAGTTATTTTACAAGGTGAGTTAAACTCTACTTTCAGTTGTACAAATGACATACGGTGCTGTAGTTTTACCCTGGCCAGCCGCAAAACACTATAACGCCACTTGCTCACCATTCCTCCCCCCCCCATGACGTGCAAGATACGGAATTTGGGTCTCAATCCCAAACCTAAGGTTGAATCCTAGGCTAGCAACTGGGACTGTGCTCCCTCCCAGCTTCTCCTGCCCTGGCAGACACTGGCACAGCAGAGAAGCTGAAAAGTCCTTGACTGTCCTGGCAGCAACTATAAACATCAGTATGTGATCAGCCTTATCCTCAGCACAAATCCAAAACACAGCCTCACACTAGCTGCTATGAAGAAAGTTAAACTCTGTCCCAGCTGAAACCAGGACATAAAGTTACTATCCTGAACAACTTTAGAACCAGTCATCCTGAGATATAGTGCTACTCAGTCTCACTTAAAATGCAAATCAACAAAGATATAGACATTAGTCAAAAAAAATCCACATCAAGAATCACAATGAGTAACACCCATCCGAGGAGACTACCTTGGACATTACACATACTTTTCCTTTGCTTTGCATTGATAACCCAACCAAAGTATGGCTGCATGCTATCATCAGCAATTAGCTTGGTTAAAAGAGGATCTATAGATATCCAATCACCAGCTGTAAATCAATTTTTAGTTATCCTTCAGAATTCAAGGTATTATTTTTGACCATTAGTAATCATCACACTGCAGTAATAAAAATGCAGCTGTAATAAAAATGCACAAAGATCACTTCATGAACGTGGTGCAAGTCAGGTAGTCTTGAGATATCTGTCTTTATATATAAACTGTATGACAGCACCTATCTGGAATTCACATTTAATTACAGTGGTCTTTACTAGGAGCTGTGATTGGAAACTATTTCTGAAGTATTTATAACCTACATGCAGAAACACTGCACAAAGTCTCTGTTGAGGAGTATATTTATAATTTTATGCAAATCCTGCAATCTTACATAACACTTCCTTAATCTAAAGAGCTTTTTATCTCATTTTTATGCATTTTATCTTACAAAAAGACTAACCACAGGAATACTTTGACAGGACTTCATTTGATTAATGAGTTTCAGACATTATCATAGTTATTTATTAACTTCCAGTATTATGCAGAGTTTATCTCAATTCTAGATCGATTTAGCTACCTAGTATCAATGACTACAAAAGTCTCTTTGTCACTTAAGCACCGAATTAAATGCTTAGACTACAATTTGCTGTACCTCTTAATAGTTCAGAAGCTATAGCGTTTCAACTCCTCCCTACTTAATATTCCCCATTTTGTACATATTTGATACTTTAATACTGAAATGATGTGACTGCCAACACAGAAGAAAAAGGGGGAGAGGTTTCCATAGCAAGCTTCATAAGACTACAGATACAGTTCCCACAAGACTTCTGTTAGGACCGCTCTTAAAGAAAAAAACCCAAAACAACCCAAACAAACAAACAAACTAATCCCAAAACAAAAGCAAACAAAACCCCAAAAAACAAACCTGGAGATTAATTTTATTAATTTTCACTGACAAAACTTTCTAACAAACACAAGCAAACTGATCCACAGCTTGCTAGGTTCATTTTGCTGATGTTCAAGATCTGTTCAGGAGTATTTCTTACTCTTGTTCAGAGAGCTTCAGTAACA
This sequence comes from Pterocles orientalis, assembly GCA_011057875.1. Taxonomy (NCBI): domain Eukaryota; kingdom Metazoa; phylum Chordata; class Aves; order Pterocliformes; family Pteroclidae; genus Pterocles; species Pterocles orientalis. Next base: position 470,123 of record WKFP01014171.1, on the reverse strand, counting down.
AATTTACCTACATTCAGGCTCTCTAATAGACAATGCAGTATAAATTCTGTAGTAGGTCCATCTGTTTTAGCAGCAGTCTAATTTTGCATTAGTAAAACAAGCAGATTTTCTTCACTTTCACCCTACTGCTTTGGAAAGCAGCAAGCTACAAAAAAATGTGATAGCCAGGTGAGAATGAAGCTCCTAAGTCATCAAAAGCTGAGAGAGAAAAGACAACAGCTGAGTCATTCCTCCTCTGCAGTAGCAGACAAGTCAAAAACTGGAAAGAGAGAAGATAAGGCAGCACAACGCGATACCCTAGTAGAGGAGCAGATTTCCGGTGTAATGAACGGTGTGCCCCAGCATGGGTAGAGCACCCTACGTATAATTTAAACATACCTTCTTCTCATAAGCTTTTGAGACTGACCATCATCTTCCCAGCCTTTCATGCTGGCTTCCAGGTTTTTGGCTATAAAAACCTGTACACGGTTTGGATTATTGCAAGAGGGCACAAAACACAAATTAATAATTATTAACTTCTTTACTCCTCAGATTTATATTACATCAAAAAAACTGAAGAAACAGCACTGATTCAACAGCACATAAAATATTATGCACAGGTGGATTGATGTGGCACATACGTTTCCTTTAGGAGATTACAATGTAGGCAGGACGTGGTTTCCAGCATTTCAATCAGTTTTTGAAACTTAAAAAAACCCCCAAATTTGTTCTTATTATCTTTGCCTAATTAGTACACCTTTCCTTACCAGACTTTATTAGGTGTATTTCAAGTATGTTGCAATTTAAGAGTGACCTAAAACCAATCCAAATTCTTTCTGCATCAGGTGTTACTTCAGGCCTTTATCACCAAGATAAAATTACTAGTTCTCGTTTAAGATAACTTCAGTAGCTCACCCCCAAAGACGAACACTTTTCATATGAAAAAACTGTTTAAAACATTTCCTCTCGAAATTAAGGTGGACTCCCACAGCAAAAGAGGAAGTTATACTGATTTTCTTCACATTAGAACAGAAATTGCTTCCTGAAAGGCATAAATTCTTAGAATTTACAGAACAATCTGTGCACATAAAGACCAACTCTGTGAAAAGCATACCTACACAAGGAACAGAAGAACTGCGATTCAGCTTTCCTTCTTTGAAACTTCTGCTGATGTTTTTAAATGTGTTAAGAGTCAGGACATGTTAATTTGACAATTCTGAAAACATGTTACAAAATAACATGTTATAAAATGACAAACATTCTTACAGTTGATAGCCAAACATTTTATTGTTATCATTTTCATTGTCTGCACATGCAGTCATACCTGTCCACCCCCAATAGTCTGTAAAGATGCCATAATCTTTACACTGTTTCACCAAAGACCAAATCTTAATTTACAGGAAAACTTTCATGGAGCTTAGCTCTTAAGTAGCTTGTGTAATTTTAATTCAGTAATTCCACCTCATGAAAACACATAACTGTTTCCAAATCCAGACTGATTTATCACTGGTTTATCAAGTGCTCATCATATGCTTGAAATAGCATTCCACTTCTGTAAAAACTAGACTGAGACAGGAATAACAAAGCCATTACAATAGGCACAATCATGATGAAACGACATTAAAACTGGACAGCCAGAGCAAACAAGTACAACCACACTACCTTTGGGTCTACATTCATTCAAGCTTCAAGTTCATGTCATCTGGGCACTACTTAGTTTCTTCCTACTTGAATCAGCCATTGCTTTGCAAGAAATGTATTATGAATAGAAATAAGTATCTACATTACAGTTGCTTGAATTGCTTAGTGAAGGCCACAAAGGAAATCTCTGCCAGGCTGGATGTATTTATTTTTCCACAGGTATACACTGATCTTATTTGTGTAAGACAAACTATACAAAAAGTGTGGATCTGTTTCCTACTGAATATTCAAAGGGAATGCTTTATTAACATATAAGGTCTAAGTACCATCTGCACTCAATACTCTCCTGCTGACCTTTCACAATGTAACTCCAGAAGATGGACATTGTCAAAATGTCACATAGAAGTTAGTTTGAGATCACTAAGTAACAAGGCCTGTTTCCAAGCTCCATAGCAGACGAAGCTCAGGATTGGTGCTTTTTCACGTAGACTTTCTGGAACATGCCTGAATTACCCTGATGATCCAATTTAATTTTGTAATGAGAGAAATAAACATTAAGACAGCTAAGCCTGTGAGCATATTTTGCACCATTTTAAACAACTTTTCTTTATTCGCACATTTGATGACTGGATACATGCTCCACACTTAGTACCTGGTTTTTATTTAAGCCAACTTGGAAAGCACAAAGACCTACATGAAAGCAAAGAATATTAATTAAAACAAACCTCACTGTTCTGGAGAATTTTTTTACATAGGCAGAATCTTCCTTCATGTTGCCTATTCCACATAGGCAATTGTGTACGATCCTTTTACATCCACCTTCTGTAGACATTGAGGCACATTCCCATATGGAACTGCCACCATTTATTTCATGAAACATACACAATTAATTCACAGTGTGTATAGGCCCTATTCCCTTTTAGAAATAGATTTCATGGCTGCATACTTTACTCATATGTAATTGCTGAAAGCAGCCTAAAAAGAAGCGCGGCAGGACAATACCACCAATTCTATTTTAACAACTGTTTCAGAACAAAAATCTAGTTTGGGAAGTCCATAGTCACACTGGTCTCAAGGTTCTGGGGAATCACAGAACTTTTCCACATTTTCTTACCACAATATTAGCCTCAGAAGTAACCATTAATGAGTCCAATTCTTGCTTTGGAGTTGAGTAGTATGCCCCACCAGTTCGCACAGAATACCCACTCCCCTACACATCTAATGGAAAGTGCATTCCTAAGTGAAGGAAAATCCCAGTGCATTCTATTAATAATACCTTAAAAACCCAATAGGATACCTGTTTTGTAGAGAAATAATCTTCTGTTTTTATGTAATTGAATCTGCAACTACTGCCCAAAGGGACACTTGAACATACCAGTTGGAACACACCCCAGAAACCACTTTTATTAACTATATTGCAATTGTTTCCAGCTTTCTGAAAACTAATCAAGCCTTCCAGTCTGCATTTCTCAGTGCTGTTATCAGCCTTCACGTATCACAGGTTCCCTCAGTATTACAGTACATCATCTTAATTTAAAAAAAAAAAAAGTGATTGTTACTTGAAATCATTAGTGTTTAGGGTGCTAGAAACCAGAATTACTTCTAACTCAGGCAACTCTTGCTCAGAGGCAAGAGTTTAAGAGCTAGCAGGTACGAACACTTCTACAGAAGCCCCCAAAAAAGACAAAGATGACTGGAGTTTGAAGAGTAATTTTATTCCGAAGTTTCAACGTTAAGTATGTGTTTCCAAAGGATGCAGCATAAGCAGCAGAAAGAGAGGATAACAGTGAATCAATTGCGTTCACTCACAGTTTCTATATATAGCATAGTACAGACACGGACAGCATCTCCTGACCCTCTCTTCTCTTTGTTTAAGGTTATGTGCAAGTTACAGTGCAAGTCAATCTCTGTGGTTGTTAACGCTAACGAGGAACTTCAAGCCAAGCAAGATTTAATCGCGTGGTTTATCATCCACAGTCACCGTACTGCCCCCGAACAAATACAGCAATACACTACGAGAGTCCTTCACAGCAACACCACCGTAGCTCACCCCTGTGCACGGCTTTCTCTGCAGCCCCCTGCGCGGCACGGGAAGGGACAGCACCTTCCACCCACACGCCGGGCCTCCACGTGGCCGCGCAGCGCCGGCTCGGCGGGGCCGGGGCGCTCCCGAACCGCCCTCGGCCAGGAGGGGTGCGCGGGGGAACCGGCAGAGCCCATGCAGAGCCGCGCCACGCGCAGCCCGGGCCCCCAAGGCGGCTCTGGGCCGGGCCCGCGGCGCCCCCCGCCCCAGCGAACCGCCGCATCCTGCCGCCTCCCCCCACCCCCCTTTTCTCTCTCCGCCCAAAACGGTGAAAGCAGCCACAGGCCCGCAGCCGCCGCCGCGTCCCAGTCCCCTCGTTACGGAGCAGGGGGCGGTGAGGGTTTACCTGCCGCATGGTAGCCTCAAGAGCGGAAGGAAGAAAGGGGTCTGGGGGGATGCGCAGGGCCGCGCCGGCGCCGCGCACTCCACTGCCTCAGGGGGTGGAGGCCGGGCACGGCCCCCCCCCACCAACCGCCGCCCCGGACCCCCGCCGGCCTCCTTCACCCACCCGCGCAGCCCCATGACCGTTGGCGGGTCTCGCCGCCGCCACGTGATGAGGCGGCCGCGCCGCCGTGTCCCCCGCGTGCCGCTCCGCATCCCGCGGAAGCTGGTGTCCGTTACTGCCGATCGCCACCGGCTCCTGCTCCTCGCTCGCAACCCCTGCCCCCCCGCCGCCAGCCTAGCGCCTGCCGCCACCCTCACCGGAGCGCCGGCCGGTTGTGGGGGAGGGAATGTAAACAAATGGGGTTTTATAGCTACCTCACTCGAGTGCCGTGTGCATCTCCCTCTCCGCTCGGTACCAAACCGCCGCGGCGCCTCCTCCTCCTCCTCCTGCAGCTCCTGCCGCCGCCGCCGATACGCTATTCACCAACCACGGCTACGCCAAGGCCCGGCGCGCTCTCCACACTCACCCCTACGCACCATGCGGATCTGACTACACACGCGTCTCCGCAGCCCTCTTTACCCAATGCGGAGCCATTTCCTCCTCTCCCCCCCCGCCTCTTCACTGCCCCCTCCCCTGCTCCACGGCGGACTACGAAAATGGCGTAGCGCATGCCTGCCCCCCCGCACACCCCTTCCCCTCCCTGCGGCCGCTTGCGCTCATCACTCAAACGGTCGGGGCCGGGAGGAGGCCGCGACGGGAAGCGAGACGCAGCCCGGGCTCTTGGCAGCGTTGGCGGTGGGTGCGCCGCCTGCGCCATCTGCACTGGCGAGAGGCCGCGGTAGACGCTGCCGTGGTGCCGGCTGTCGCACAACGGCCGCAGGGCGAGCACCCAGCCGAGAGCCTGGCGGTGCCCCGGCGGGAGGCAAGCGGAGGTGCCGCCGTTGGCAGCCCGGGCGGCGCGGCGGAGAGCCGGGCCTGGCGCTGGAGTGGGGCCCCCCCTGCGCTGCGCGGCGGCAGGCGTGGAGCTGCCGGGGCTCCCGGGGCAGGGAAGGAGGAGGACTTATGGATAGACCTTGTTGAGAACGAAATGCGAATCACTCCCCCTTCATTTAACTCAAGAAAATCCTGTCAGGCTTACTTATGAAATAAAAACTAAACCTGTTTATCTAGATGATAAATATCCATCCTCTGCGAGGTCGGGCCCCTCATCACGGTACAAGAGCTTCGCAACTCAAAAAAACCCCCAAAACCTTATGGAAATCACTAGAGCAACACTGAGGATCAGTCCACATCTTGGTTTATAACATAAGACCAACGATATGTTAAGAGTCCTTCACATCAAATATTGTTTTTACATAAACCAGGTAATGGTTAGTTGCAGAAAGTATGTTCTAAGGCTGAAGGGGAGTTGTAGGAACCTTTCAAATAGCTTTTAGGCTATTTCATTTTTCTTTCTGAGAAATTTGCATAGAATTTTCACCACATTTTTTGTCCGAAAGTAACTGATGTTTCTGTAGCAGACTTCAACCTACAAGCAAACCAACCTCCCCCCTATTTGTTAAGGAGCATGTATTTTCTCTGTTAGAGTCTTATTACTGATTTGAAATAATTTGCCTAATCCTTTCTAACCTTGTTGCCTTGTTAAACCAGGTAACTCACACCAGCACTACCCGAGTCAGGCCTGGCAGAGCTAGAATCCAATCCTGTCCCTAGTCCTGTCTCAGTCCAAGCCTTACCCCACTGTTACCCACCTCCATAGCCTCCCGAAGTCATGTGAATTCTTGGTTGGTGACATGTCCCTAGAAGGCAAAACCAGTTTCAAATATTAAATATGTAAAGGATTAATAGTGTTTGTTTAGAAACCAAAAGAAAGTTGATATCTGTAAGACTCCAAAAAACACTGAAGTCACAGTGCAAAAGAAAACCAGAGTAAAGTTTTCTAGATAAGATTACTTCCCTATGAATATTTATTATAATACAGATAATGTAACAAACTCATGAAGGAAAGGGCATGTAGACCTATTGAACAATTCTGCACTTAAGACTGCATCAGCTTTGTGTGTTATGCTACACCAATCTTTGGTGAGGCAATAATGCATCTTTACTGAACTTTTCAAATATCTCATTTTGCTTTGCCATCATTTACATGTCCTAGTGACAGACTTTCTGATTTCAAATCTCCTCCAACACCTTTTTCTCTCTTCAGTATTTATTTTGACAGGGAAAAAAATATACATTTCCTCTATATTTTTTTCCAAAATTATCTTACCAAATCAAACACTGGAATACAAATCATATTAGTCTAAAAATTTGACCACCTTTAAAGTGATTATGAGGTCCTGTACAAAACTGTGGCACCAGATAATTTGTATGTTGATTTGAAGGATTTCTGCGTCAAAGCAGGTCCCTTATATCTCAGACTTTCTGTACAGCAAATAAAATCTGATTCTGATGTTTGTCATTAGACACATACTGTAATATTCACTGTTGATCACTGTGTGTGACCGATTTGTGTTGCAGTTTTGCCTGGAAAGAAATCCACTGAGTGCTAAGAAGGTAAAAAATACAAAGTTTTATATCTTCTTTCTTCAGAGCTTATTTTGAGTGAATTGTCCACAATAACAAACTAGACCATATGGGGCTTGTTAGCTTTTCTGAGTAAAACTCAAATAATGTAAAAATCTTATAAAAAGCAAAATCAAGAACTTAAGTAAGAGCAGTATAATAGACAAACTGAAATGAAGATGTTCAATAGAGAAAGGTCCTTTAAAATTTCAGGGTTGATTTTGTACTACTTTTACTGTATTTAGAAAACTTAGATTTTGGTAGGTGGGTAACAAAGCTTTTCTGAAGGCAATTTTACCTTATTGTGGAGGTATTGATGCTACATAGCTACTTGCCAGAGATTCACCCAATCAAGGTATACTAATAAAAAACCCCAAAACCTCTATATTAGTGCCTTCTCCATGCAGAAGTCATCCTCTCCAGCTGTTACATGCTCCAACATCTTTCCATGTATTTTAAAGACAGAAGGCTGTTGGCAGGCCTGCAAGCATTATGAGATAGAGTATCCATTCCTGTTAAGAAGTGAAAGCCTTATTTGCATTTTGAGTTAGGCTATAAGCTTCCCATTTAGTCTGCTGGTAGCTTTCTGTTGATACACTGACAAGCTTGTTTGTATGTAGAATATTTTCACTATAGTTGTACATTGTATCTTGCAGCTAGGTTACTTCTCCATAGTTTTAACCATCTCTTTTAGTACAAGAGCTGCCTGCACATTAAAACTTAAGTATGGGTTTCTATACTTCAGCTTCAGAAACCCAGAACAACTATTAAATCAGACATTACTATGAAAAGCATACTGCTGAGGAGTATGCTTCCCTGTAAAGCATGTAGAACAACTTTCTGTGCTGCAGGGAAGCTGGTACAACGGAGCAGGGTAGCCAGTGCTGCAAGAGTGCTGTTAGATTGAGATAACACAAATACGCACAACAAATCCAGATTGACTTTTCAAGCTTCAAACAGAACAATGTGTTGCTGTAATTTTAGAACTTTTCTCCTCCCTCTCCTCTCACAGAAGAGTTACTTCTTGAGTAACACTGTACAGTACATGCTTGAACCCTGGGCCGCAGGAAGGGAATATGTGTGATATCAGACAGAGTTTGACAGATCTCATACACTGATTTCTCTTCCTGTCCTCCCTTGTGACAACCCAATTGCATGTGAGGGTTAGAAGGTTGATATATACACGTGTATGTACAGATACACGAAAGTAGTTTGTTTAGAAGCAACTTTTTCCTCACTATTATTTATTTCTGTAAAAAAGAATTTAGGTTTTGCTTTCACTTGTGTTCTTATACCCAGTTAGTAATTCTGCACATGGGTTTAGTTCTTATATCCTGAGACTGACTATAAGTAGAAGTACAATTCTTGTCAGTATTCTTTGGAGATTAGGAACAATGATATTGAAAAATGTTTTAACTGGGAGAAATTAATTTAGAAAGCTAGCAGTTGAAGGTGTGCACACATCTTCTGCTATTTGAGTGAGAGAAAGATGTCACTATTTGTTGCCAAAATTAAGTTTTGTACCCCTTTGGCAAATTCAGCTTTTTTGGCTGAAGAACCCAACTTCGTTTTCTTACTGTTGAAATATTGATGTCTCAAGTAAAAGCCAAGGTAATGACTTAAAACGTCAACTTCCTCCTTCATTTAAAATAGTCTTGTCCAAAGATTTAGTCAGAATGTGGGGCAGTTTGAGTGCCAACATAGCTGGGTTTGTGGTGTGTGTGTTAACATGAATCAAAAATCAGAAATACTGTTTGACAGTGGCCAACAGGTATTATTCAGCTTGCTAAAGAGATTCATGGAGAATTAACCTGAGGAGGTAGAGAAAGACTAACAGGGCACAGCTATTGTCCATGCTGACCCACCAAGCACAAAGATTTTGCCAAATTCCTTAGGAGTAAGAAAGCTTTACTACAGGAGTCTTTGCTCAGAAGTGCACTAACAAGAGCTGCTGAAGTAAAATATTGGAGAACATATAGAAGAGTTTTTGTCATTACATAATTTCCTAATCTGGATCTCAAAATATGACCTGTTGACAATTGTCTCTTCTGCTTTGAATTTGCTAATGTATTCAGTATATAACCATACATGTTTAGTTGTATCGCACAAATTTACTTGCACTTTCACTATTCGGTAGTTTGGAACATAGTTATTCCCAATAGGCTATAGAAGAGGGGGCTGAGATTGGGTGCTGAAGCAGCAAGAGTGTTGCATATGACCAGGACATAAGTAAGTGAAGGTGTTTAAGCATCAGGGTGAGCTTAAGTATCACTGTAAGCAAGTAGTGATTCTGTGATTATAGTGCATGCTTGGAAATAGGCAGAGACAGCCTCTGGGGGATTTTACTGCCTGAGAACTACTCGGCTCGTTTGCAATGAATTTAAAGCCCAAGTTTATTTAACTCCAAGGCCATATATAAAAATTTTAATTTTCTAAGAGACTATATATGCTTTTTCCATGTTCCTGCTAAACTGGGTGATCTTGTTTAAGCCTTTGCTTGGCAGAGGCATTTGTTTTGTTTGTTCTAACTGGTTTGAATGATATAAATTCCGATGATAATTCGAAGTAGACCTGGCTAGTTTTGCACCAGGTAGAAAGTATAATTTGAAAGTTTCTTTAGTCATAAAATGGGACAAAAAGGCAAATCCATATGATTTAAAAAAACCCCAAACAGTTCTTACCTTTCTTCTCTTACAGCAACATGTACATACTCCCCTATTTGTACAGTATATGAACATGTATAGGTTTTGAAGCAAAAGTATTGATGGCAGTGACACAGTCTGCATAATTTTAAATATGGTACTAGTGTAGATACTGACAGGAAGTTAGTGTAAAGAAAAGCCCATGTTTGCTTGCCTTTTTTTTTTTTTAACATGCCAAAATACAGGTTTTAGAGATCTTTGTTTTAGAAGTTTTAGAGTTGTTCACTTTGTGGAGAAGGCCTAGGCTTTTTAGTTTTGTTTTCTTAGCGGAAAAAAACCCCAAAAACTTCTTAATCATTGGTTTGACTTAAGGTTACATAAACAAAGGACATAAGCAAAAGGATGTGATGCTGCTGCAACAACTGAAGCATTCGTTGCACACAAAGCTTTTTTCTACAACATGGAAAAAAGCCAATATGACTGGCAGACCTTTGGTTAATTTTGCAAAGCTTGCAAATGCTAGTGTAGCTCATCCACAGGAAAACTCTTGCTGGGCAAACTTTAAGTGACTCTCCCTTTGCTTTGTTATTATTTGTTTTAAACAGAACTTGCCAGTCCTACTGTGTAAAGCAGCCAAAAGTCCTTTCACTGGATCTGAAACACAGAATTTGCCAGTAGCAGGGCTAGGATGAGATTCAAAGTAGAAGATATTGAAAACTGAGGACAGCGTGTCACAGCCTTCTTCCTCTCTTGCAGATTTGGGTTCGTTTATTTTACTCCCTTCCTTCCTGCCTGTTGAGAACACCTCTTCGCTTTTAGCATCTTTTTTGTATGCACTGGTTGCGGAAAGATCTCATCTTCCTATCAAGGGATAGGATGGGACGGAAAGGCCAGTCAGCTGCATCCTTCAGCACATGACTTGGGGGAGGTTGCTGGGCACAAAGAACTTATGATCATCTCTGTAGAAGAACTCTGTATCAATAAACATGGGATATTCCCTGCTGGAGCCAGGCAGGGTTCAAAACAATAAGCAAAGCTGTGCTCACTGACTGGGTGGGGTACAGTTGAAAATTCCTCTAAAGGCTAACACTTACAAAATCAAACTGGATCGATTCCAAAACTGACCCACCTGACCAAAGAGGAAATATTGACTTTACAGTAATCTCTTTACATGCTAAGGAATTTGTTTTACACCCTCTTCTCAAACAGAATGGAAAAAAAAAAACAACCCGACACTGTCCCTAACATTATTTGAAATGAGCAGATTAAAGTAAGAAAATGAAGGTCAGTATCTTTTGTCAGTCCCTGCCATTTTTTAACCACTAGTTTGGTGATTGGCAGTCTTTATACATGACCTAGGCTTAGCTGAGTAATACAAGTGTAGCTCTTCTAAAGCTGGATTGTAGTAGGAAGTTGGGGTGAAGTTCCCCGTTTCTTTCACTGCTGTTACACATGAAAGTAGAAGTGGCAAATTTTAAGCTCGTGCAATTCCTCCATTATCAGCAGGCAGAATCAGGAAGCTAAGACATCCTTAAGTTACTGGCTACCTGTTTTGAATAACTCAGGAGGGACTGATCATCTGTGAAATTTCAGCAGTGGAAAGGGGAACCAATATGAGCTGCTGTAGACATGCTTCTGTAAGTTCAGTTTAAATGTCTGGGCAAGGATGTCATACAGCCTTATCCCTTCTTTATCACATATCCAGAAGTCTCAAAGAGACACCTACAGAGAAGACAGAAGACAAGAACATACACTGTCAGGGAAAACAAAGATATTGTTTGCAGATTATGAAGTGGGTCTTTTGTTTGCTTTTCGTTAAATCACCTGTACCAGTACCAAAATCTAAAATCAACAGAAAGGTTCTCAAAATCAAAATTGTTGATGACTAGCCTGCAGTTTAGGGCAAGAGTTAGCTTAAGCTCAGCTGTGTTTACCCTTCCGTGCTTAATAATTACATAAATGGGAATTGGAGGGAGCAGTAGGATACCGGCCTTCAGGGTACCATCAGTGTTAGAAGTACCTGACCCTGGCTTTGAAATGCTGGCATGCACTGAAGTTGTTGGGATTTCCCCCCCATAATTTACATTTTTGTATTTTTTTTCCACCTGTAGTCCATGATGTAAAAGCATGTTAAAGCCCCCTCCACCCCATTTCTACAGAAAATAAATGAGGATGCACCTGGAGGAATATGAATGACGTTAGGAAACACACCAATTTCCAGATCTTTAACTACAACCATTTGACAGTACTACTAAGTGCTGCAGCTCTATTTTCCATGTTACTGCCCTGAAATACTTTGCACAGTTGGATGGTAATTACAGCTTTAATGACACAAGTAGGAGTGTGAATTTAAGTATAAATAGCTACGAAGAAGAGAGTAAACTTTAGCTGGTGTACAAAAAGATGAAGCATAAGGGCATGCAGAATATGGTCTACATGACAAGAAATGTAAAGAGAGACATGAATACCAATGAAATTACATGGAGAGACAGGCCGCACGGATGTTGCACAGCCAGAAGCTAGGGAGAGAGGCAGAGAAATAGGGAAACCTGTTTCATTGCCATTTTTCAGATGCATGACTTAGCAACTTCACTTGAGGCCTGTTGCTGTAAACCAGTAGTAACTCCACTGAGAGCAAGCTGTAGCAGCAGCAGGACAGTGTAATACAATGAGTAAATCCTCTTATCCTTTAGGAAAGGAAGAGAAGTTTTGGAGAATTTTGTCAAGAAAGCATAGGACTAGTGAGACTGCTTGTGAAAGGGGGATGTGGTTGTGCATCTTCGCTGACATGCCAGGTGGTGAATTTGGCAGGTATTAGAGCACAGAGAGCTCTGAAAAGACTCCAGGGTGGAGTAAATGAGCAGAGAGAAAATAAAGCCATTTCTGTGATGGTTGGATTGGACTAACATTGCTCAGATAACTGATGGATTGTCAAACTCAAGGGAAGCAAACTTGTGAGAGACAAACTTAATGCCAGTTTTGTCAACACTGAAATCGGGAAGAAAAAAAAGGAAATATTTATGTTTGAAAATGCTTGATTTCACTCACACTGTTTATGTCTTTGCACACCTCTCACATAACCTTCCCTTCTTTTATCTCTTATTTCTCACTTTATAAATATAACTAAAAATTAACTCCCATAAGTACAAAGGGTAAACTCAGATGAGCCTCTGTGGTAACTTTTATGAAATTATTGCAGACTTTTCCAAGAAAAACATGTGAGTTTGAGTTTATGCCTTTTGTTGGTAAAGCAGAGCATTCCAACAATATTTAAAATGTTGAACAGCAAAACTTGTTCTTTATAACAGGTTTACATTATTGAACACCTACAAAAATGTTTCACATGAATGCAGTGGTGTAATTCAAAGCTGAAAATTTTAAAAAGAAAACAAATACTACTGCCTTTTGGACAGGTAGGGGCAAAATTCAAGGTCTTGGGAACAAACTGATTTATTTTTTCCATTTAATTATGATGCCATCTCTCAAGAAATACATCTGCTTGTGGAACTGTTTCCAACAGGTAGCTTTCTCTAAACATGTGAAGAGTGTATCTGTACAGCTTCTGAATAGTTTTTCAGTAAAAGTTACTGCTGAGGTTTCTTAGCTATTTCTTAGAAGAAAAAAAAATTACCCACGAAGGTGCTTCACCCTGTTAATATATTAAAGTGAGTGCCTAGTGATTCTCATTGGAAGCAGCCTCACAGTAGCTTTTGGCTCTCAGACCACGTAGTTACCTAAACCTAGTAGCTTAACACAGCTGTTTGAATCATAGCCTTACTTTGAGCAGTATTTACTTTAGAGAATCATTTTTATTTTTTGCAGGTAGTTTAGTATAGGTCTTTATAGCTGGATAAACAATGGAATTTCATTCACATTTTCAGAATTATTTTCCTATTTATTAAATGTTAAAGAGGAGACACATCCGATAGATTAATTTGAAGTGAAATCTGAAGTTCAAGATCCTGTAATCTATCAAATTTCGAGTCCACTAAAACTCTAAGAATAAGTTTCTGAAGCACAATGTAATATCCTTTGACAAATCAATATATATAATGAAAAGAAGGAAATTGTACACAGGAGCTTCAAGACATTGTTTCTTAAAACTAAATAGAAGCTAAAACTGAAGTCAATACTTACTAAGCATTTCCAAGGAAGCTTGGAATAAATAAATTCTAAGCAAGCCAGTTACTTGAAACAAGACTGCTTGGGGCTCCCTGGCTCACAGGTGGCTGGGCTGGCTCTTTGCCAATTCCCATGTGAAGCAGAGGCCAGCCTCTAGGAAATTCTCATCCCAAAACCAGCTCACAGAGTTGTACTTAAGTTTATCTCAAATGACCAAGAAGTACATAGTTTGGACAGTGTGATCCTGGGATAACGTTATTTATATTACAGGGTGTGTCAAATTCATATTATAAGAATGACAAGAATTCACTGTTTTGCCAAGGGGGCAGCGGTTTTAACATAATCTATGCTCCTTACCCTTAAATAAAGGTATACAAATTTTGGCCCCATTATCTCAGAAGATACTAACAATCTCACAGCTATCACTAATTAGACAAAACCAGACTTGATTATGCAGCAGTGAATCAGAAAATGAACTGCCAGCCATGACACACCTGAAGCTACACACGCACCCCCTTCCTGAGAGCGGCACGCACACACTACAGAACAGATCAGCCCTCCCACTTAACACGGTGTTGAGAGCCAGCTTCATCATTCAGGTCAGCAGTGTCTGATTCTTGTCAGTTCTCTTTCTGCTCTTCCTCCTTTCTAGAAGGGAGAGACTGCATGGCCTATAGCCACTTCCCTCAACAGGAATAGTTGCCATCTATGCAGTTTCTTTTCTGAACTAAAGTATTTTTAAGGAACTGTTTGAACAGTTTTTTTTTTTTATTTCTTATTATATTGAGCTTGAACCTTGAGCTAGTAAAAATATTATGGTAGTGCTCTAGTTCTAAAACCAGAACTGCTGTTTTCACAGGAGGACACCTCAAATTGCTGCACAAGACTGAACTGTTGATGCATACAGTGTACAAGATCCAGTTATTGCTAACAGCAAAGCTGTTTTTCAGAAGTTAGTGCTGAGAGTTTTAATTGTAATCCAAAATTTAGTGCAGAGAAGAGTGATTTTTGTAGGGGACCATGGGGCGGATCAAAATTACTGCAACTTTGTTTTTTTTTAAATGCCACTTGTGCTGCACTGCAAAACAGCACAGAAACAACATTCATCTCAGAAGTCAACAACCTCCTGAAAGCAAAAGACAGAGTGTCAGTCTTCATGCTAATATAACCTGATCAGCAATTGTTCAGAAAGCTGAGTGAGGAGGAAATAACAAGATTAAGAATTTGGCAGAGGCAGATGGAAGTGCTCTGGGTGCAACAGACAGATGTTTTGAGGCAATTCTGTCTTCTTGAAGTGTCCCAAGCTTTCTGTCTTGCCACAGCTCATGTTCACCCCTTCAGCTGGAACCACCAGCGAGGTCGCCCAGCCATTGTTTTTATTTAGATGGAATTGTAACTGACAATGCACAGCTCTGCTCTTTTGTCCTCAGAAAGTCTGCTTTCCTGAAGTCTGACATATAGTGAAAATAACTTGACCATGGAAACTTTTTCAGAGATGATTCAGTCTTCATAAAGCTGTAGTTTGTATTTTCTCATCAGAAGCAGCTCACCTTTTTCCCCACCATGACTTAAATTTATAGTCTTCTCTGTGCAAAGGCCCTGAAGAGACAGACATTCTGGTTTCCAGTCTTAGGAAACCAGGCTAGCAATTATGTTCTTTCTGGGGACAGCATTGCCGTGT
Source organism: Pterocles orientalis (assembly GCA_011057875.1). NCBI lineage: Eukaryota > Metazoa > Chordata > Aves > Pterocliformes > Pteroclidae > Pterocles > Pterocles orientalis. The sequence goes on along the minus strand of WKFP01014171.1, from coordinate 455,025 downwards.
CATTTACTGACAGAACCTAATCTGTGAAGCTGGTGGAAAACATTTGCCCATGTAAATAAAACTTTTCTACTCTTTAGGCAGAGCAGAGAAGAGCAGAGCAGCATATTACTTCTGTGTTCAGTTACCTGTGCTGGGGTGGGGCTCATGGGTGGATGAAACTGGGTACCTTTTTTTCGTATGGTCTATGACACCAAAATATCTTGGTGTCATAGAAGAGTAGGAGAAATGATTGACAGCAGGCTCCTAGTTGTGTGTGTACAGTTTTTGTTTGTTTTTGTCTTGTTCTCCCCAAAACCAGTCTCTTGCTTTAATGATGCCAGAAAAAATATGCATTGGTTGTCTGTGCTGGTGGTGAGATGCGTGCAAGACAGGAAGAGTCATGTTCACAAGAGACCACTGTCTTGGAATGCTACAAATCCAAATGTATTCAAACTAGAAGACACTCTGAAATAGATTTCTCCCTCTAAAGTAGTCTTCCCTCTTTGACTCTTCTCTAATTCCTCTTGTTGCTATTACCAATGCTGCTGCAGAAAAATCATGTCGGTATTAGTGCATTACCAAAATGTCATTTGAGGTGGTTTTTTTTTGAAGGTCAGGAAACACAGCCCTTAAACTAGTGCTGATGGTGCCTCTGTGACAGCATTTGCCAGGGTGGAATTGTAATTGAATGCTGACAAGTACAGAGGAATCAATAAGAAAAACAAGTCTGTTGCTGATAAGGGCTCAACTGTAAGACTTAAGCTGTTCGCCTCTCCTCACCTGGCCAGGCATTCTTCTCACTGCAGGCCTTTGAGGTCTCTAGCCACTGACTGTTATTACATAGCATCTCTTGCAGACTGCCATGCCCTGGTAATGTAGAGGACAGAGAATATACATGTATTCTGTTGCTGAGATACTGATGAGAAATAATCTTCACAGAATTAAATCTTAACAGTTTTTCTTCCGTGTCATGCAGGAAGAGACACAGCTTGAGAACATTTTCCTGTTTGGTGCTTGCATAGTGACACACACTGGAATGGCCTTTCACAGCGCTGCTGAGGTTAATGCCCTAATAAAAACAGCTTCTTCTCCATGGATTTTGTTTGCTTTAGCCCGACTGTTTTCAAGGGATTAAAGTTTAGCAATAATATTTGTATGGTCTTGAAACTCTTCTGTTTTTGGAAAAAAGCATGTTATTAATACAAGTTAAGAGAGGAGGCAAAAGATGTTTTCCTAGTTTCACTTTGTCACGTTCTAGGAGGAGCAAAACCAGACACCAGAAACCTCCCACAAAAAAAAGCTGACTGCTAAAGCTTTTTTAGAGAAGTTGCTTCAACACTGATTTAAAAAAAAAATGTTTAGAATGTTGTACATAATTTTGAGATACCTATAGCAATACCATTTTGTTGAGATGTTTGAAGCCAGGATTTAATACAATTTAGTCTTAAGTTCTGCAAGTCAGCTACAAACTACAAGGTAGGAACGATTGCTGAAGTGCTTAAAAAACAAGCAAGCCATATGCGAGTGACAAAATTTTCTTCACCCGTACACTCAAAATGTATACATTATCTTTGGTAGGAAGACGCTTTCCATCCAACAAATCTGTAAGCTGTCGGAAAAATTGACACTGACATTCAGTAGGGAACAGTGAGTCCTGTGGAGACAATGGGATGCAAGACTTGCCTCCCTCCACCCCCCATTGTGCTTGTGGCTGGTGGTGTTCCAAGAAAACGTGCAAAAAAGATTATTTGCTTTCTATTACCCTGAAACAATGATTTCTAGTAGTCACCTAGTGAACCTAAAGGAAATCTGCTTGGTTTAATTTTTTCCCTAGAAATGATGGTAAAACAGGTTTATAAAGGATCACAGTACTTACCCTTTATGAGGCTCCAATTCAAGAGTTTAAAACATATTGCTGGCTTCACATGGGCAAGTATTTACCCTGACCCAGTTGCTTAGTAGCTCCCTTCAAATCAATGGGAATGTAAATATGCTATGAGTGAGGCATATGCTCTAGGGTCTTGCTGAATCATGTCCTTTGCATGTCACTATCATTACTGAAAAATGTGGTCGTGACCATACACCAAGTTAAGAGAAGAGTATTTGTTATGGAAAATACAACGTGGCAGGATGTGAAGCTGGCGTGCATGTGAATGAAGAGGGGTGTGGGAATGATTCCTGCCAAGAGACTACCAAGCATTTAGATCTTTTCCAGATTCTGCCATTTCTGGGGAAGTCCTAGATACTAGAAACCAGGCATTTTGAAAGCCAGGTTGTTCCTTTAGGTACACTGCATACACATTAAAAATAATAAAAAAAAAAATCTCGATATTTGCCAGGTATGTGTCACCATAACAAAAACCATAACAATATGGCAAATCTCATTTTCATTAAATACTTCCAACACACTGAGTTCAATATGAGCCAAGATTTCTGTATCTGATAGTAATATTTAGGCCTCTCTAGTATGCAGAGAAGTATCCGTATACTGCTCCCAAATACTATGTGGCTCTACAAAAAAAGCAGTATACTAAACAGCTGATGCAAAATCTACCAAGATAAATATGGTCCCTTCAATAAACCCTGTATTAAACTTTAAAGTTAGTTGTATTTCTCAAATTTCCATTTCAAGAGATTTTTAGTAACAATAGAAGAGATATGTAAAAGATAAAACTAACATCTACCATAAAGCAGTAATGCACAGCCGTCATTAATTTGCATGGATTGGTTTCTTTCCCACAGAGATCTCTGCAAATGTAGAAAGGCTCCCTCTTACTCCTTTAAGGAAATTGTTTTAGCTTTTAATTTCTTTGAGCCAGCATGGAAAAATTCTGAGTTTATTTCATTGTAAGCAGCAAGGTGTTGAATTGCTTTCAACTGCCAGAAGTTGTTGCAGAAAGGCATGCAGCTTAGGTATTCCAGAAATTATGTACTGCCTGCCTTAATACACTGCGTCTTTGCTTTACCTTTTCTGCTCATGTTGATGTTCTTAGCCTATAATTATTAAGTTCAGTTTACTCATAATCACAATTCTGTGTGAATAAAAACCTTTCTATTTTTCTGTGTGGAGGGGATTTAGTTAAAATATTAAATTTGAGAGTGAGTTGTTCTTGCGTTGCCACTTTGTAGAAATTTTTAATTTGCTGTTTTGGGGCCGACTCATGTAGATCAGCTGTAGGAAAAGTCTAACTGGAATCAGCAAGGGTAGCAGGTGAATGAAGCTACTGCCATAAATATTGTCAAGAAGGCAAGAGTTCAAGGCCCAAAGACAAGCCACATGCATCAGCCTATTTTCCTGAAATAAATTAAGCACAGTCCCCTTCCCTCAAAAGTTCAAAGTAAAATAAACAAGCTACCACTGTAAATAAACAGATACATGAAAGAGAATGTGAACAAAATACAGAGGGAGATTGATGTGTCCAAAAGCATGGGTACTTCTATCTTTGCAGAAGTTTAGACAAACATGGAGTAATGATAAGAAAATTATGTTACACTTTACTAAATTTCAAATCCACCAAAACTCTTGGTTTTAGATTTACAGGAAGCAAAGCCTACATTTATAGCTGCTGACTGACACCATATAAATTTATGACAAATTGTATTTGTAACACATGTAACTTCAGCTCCAGTGCTGTAGTCCTGGAATTGGAGTAATGCCTGTTAGCAGAAAAGGCACTTTGTAAAACAAACAAAACACTACTTAAAAACTCAAATATAGTACCTTTTTATCTCCCTGCCTCCGAGATGCACAAAGCCTGAACCAGCTCTGAGTTTTCATGAGAATGTGCCAAATAATAGCAGCATAGAAAGTGAAGTCATGACAGTTTACAGGAGACCAACACACTTCAACTATAGTGCCCAAAGACTCTGCTGACACCAGTTATCAAAGCCTAGTGCCACTTTTCTAGCTACAGTGCATGATGTTATGAAGTCAGCTAAAAACCAAAAACTAACACTCCCTTGAATTTGGGTAATATAGAACTAGTTCTAACTATTGTAATTCTATGCTTATTGTCTTCAAGGAAGTTTATATTAATGCTGGGAGAAGTACTATTAATCTGGACAAACCTTTTCCATAATGAAGTCCTCACTACTCCAGCAACGTTTGAAGACTTACAAGAATGTCTTATTAGCTTTAGCTCAGACTAGCACAGCTGCTGTTCCAGGCTTCAGATCTCTCCACTTACTCAGAGTCAAAATGGATTCTGATTCTGTTTCACTCATGCTTAGATATGCCCAGATCTAAAAACATTTAACACAGAGGTGGGATCAGGATAAATAGTCTTGCAGAACAATGAAGCAAGCATCTTGTAACTAAGGAATTAAAGTATTTTGATGAGTTCAGAGGTGGAAGTTTACTAGATTGAGGCAGCACAACAGGCATAGAAAACTATCCATGCCCTGAGGATGGCTTTCTAGCTGAAGCACAGGAAGACATGTTCAGAGAGCAGTTAGCTCAGCCAAACCTAATTAATTACTCAGCATTCAGCTTGTTAATAGACTCTGTCTCCATTGATTGACACTTCTCATATGATCAGGTTTTTTTACTAGAATGTTGGGGGTTTACCAGATAGATTAATGATCACTAACCTGAAAATAAATGATAGCTTCTCAATTTATCAAGTATAAATCTGAAACACACGTGCATTTAAATGCTGTATTCTTAAGAAAAAATTATCCTGCTCTGGAAAGAGCATGGTATCTGCTACAGGAGTAATGGGTTTGTTTTAGGATTCCTCTCTCATTAATTAAAATTAATGATGGTATTTTCTTCCATTTCCTTACTTACAACATTTATTCATACATTCAACTCTAAGCTACACAAAGAGACTGCAAATTTGAAATTGCAATGTTAAATCCCCTTCAAAGTACCCTTTAAGTATTGTAATTACTTTAGAAGAAACATAAGACCACTGCCTACAGCATTCCCCAAAATATACAAGTGTACACTATAATTATTGCCTTTTTTCCTGTTTAAGTCTGTTGTGAATTCTTTGGAATTGTTTCAAACATAGTGATTTGGGTTAATAGTGACTTACCTAACACTTTATGAATAAGTAGAATAAATAGTAAGGAGATATTTTGTTTATTTGTAATTGACAAAGATACACAAAATTTTGCTTTTATTATAGTCATCATAACAAGCTGTTAATGGTCTAAATTTTTCAGGTTGAATTTTTGGACACTGTGCAATACAGGAAAAGGAGAAACCCTTTCAGGCAGTAAAGCTGGGTTTTTAATTGCAGCAGCGATCTATCTCTGTTAATGAGAAGATACTAGATGTATTTTTGCACTGTGTGAGGTTTCTTCTTACAGTAACAGTAGTGCCTTACGGTAGAGGATTGGCACCCCATCTATGTAAAGCCTATATTCTTTCTTCTTTTGAGTGAGAGAGGAAGGTCTAAGGTTAAGCCAATAATTACACTAAAGAGATACAGATTGAGTAGCATTAGGTCTGACATTCCCCTACAGTACGAGAGGCAATAGAGTTAGAGCATCATTGCAGGGAATACCTGCAGTGTCCTCCATGTGAGGAGTCAGGCACAGATTTGCCTCTCTTGAGCTCTAAGTTTTACCTTCTGTTCTTCCTTCTGATTACTGAAGACTTTTATTCAGGTGCAGATTTACTGAAGGTGGTATGTGAAAGTGGGCTAATTTAGCTCTCCCATTAATCCTCACCTTTCCCTGTTGTCCTTGAGAGCTAGCAACCAGTGATTAGAAATTGGAGAAGGGTATCGGAATGCATACTGATAAGAGTGCAAAAACTGTAGAGGAGGTGGTATGCATCCTTTATCCAGATGGAGTGATTCTTCTTGGACAAGACAAGACAGATACAGTCATAAAAAGCCACAAGTTTTGAAATTCTGCTAATCTAATTGCTCTTGTGAGTCCAATTTGGTTATGCTGATGGGTACACATTTGAAAGTTGTAATAGAAGAAAGGCACAAAGTGAACAACTAGGGCTCTGAACCAGATGCCTTGCCCTCACTTCTCTTCTAAGAGAATCGAAAGGGTGATAGTCTACTAGCTGCTCCACATCTGAACTGGAACTGGGGTCTTCTTAACTGGAGATACTGCTCTCTATAGAAAGACGAGGGGGTGGGATGAGAGGCTCAGTGTTAACTACAAACCTGGTTTAGGATGCAGTTCAAATATATCTGATGACTGGACAGCAGGAATCCTCAATTTGAAAAATACAATGAAGATGTACAGCATGGGCTTGCTTCACAGAAGGTTTTAAAATGTAGTTCAAGAGTGTCTCAGGGATTTGTAACCAAAGGGTTGGATTTGGTTTCAGGCAAAATTAGAGGTGGAAAATGCACATGATTATAATGTTCACAGCTTTAATAGAAGAAAATAAAAGGTTTGACCTGAAGAGAGGCAAAATGGAACAGACGGGTGTCATTTGGGTGAGGTGCCTGAAGGAACTGGCAATGTCAGAAAGCTTACTGCTCCCAACTCTGCCTTTGCGAAGGAGGATGGCAGATAAGTTGAAGCAGTATTTTAGGGAAAATTCAGAAGGTATTACTGAGCTGAAAGAATGCCTGAAAGGCAGTGTCTGAAAACAAAGTAGCTCATTTGACACATTTAACCAATTTTCAGAGGGATGCAGGTTATGAGAGATCTATAAATTTAAAAAACAAAAATGAGATGAAAAGAAAAAGAGAACTGAGAAAGACACTGCAAAAGTTATTAGGGAAAAAGTAGTGGGGAAGTTTTGCTGACTGAACAAGTGCAATAACCTTAAAAGAACAAGTCTGATAGAGTGAAAGACTAAGTATTTCAACCTTAAAGGAGACATTTTAACAGGTGAGACAGTCTTTAAAGTTCATTAAGATCCTATTTGATTATGAATTGAATTTGTACAGTTCCAGCTCTGGAAAAGAAAAAAAAAACCCTAACCCTTTCTTTGATTATGACTTTGCTCCTGAATCCCCTGAAAGTTGCCAAAAGACATAACTTTCAAAGAGAGTATTTTGTTGATCAATCTGTACCTTTAGTATTGTAGGTATAATTGCTACAATATTAGTTACTAGTTTTGGTTAGAAGACTGCATATTCATCATATAGAAGTAAACATGTAAAAAGATTCATGCAGGCATAACCTAAGCAAGGTGATAACACTTTTGAAAGCCTCTATCACCTAGGACTAGACTCAAAAAGAATATATAGTGAATATTTCAATGCCTAAATCAGTATATTCTCTCCTTAAAATAAAACCCATGTTCCTGTATGTTGTGGAATACCATTCACAGCAGCTGACACTGAGCAGAAAGCTGCCAAAATTCAGTGATAGGAAACATTATGTATTACTAGCTGCACAGGCCCCACTATCTTAATGATATCAAGGAGCATATTGGCTAATGCTACTAATCAAAGATGATTCTTTGACTCACAGCTCTTAATGGAGGTACACTTGGTTATCCTTTGGATACCTCAGAGTGCTATTGGAGGGGAGTGGGAAGGGCACATTATGAAAGTGGTCCAGCATCACAGTTTAAAGTTTACCATGCCTGTAAAGGGGGGGATACCTTGATATTAGGCAGGTGTCTTGAAGTCATTAAAATCCAGGTTATTTAAGAACAAGTGGCAAGACTGTTTACACAAACCCCCAAATAGATAACAATTATATACAGAGCATTTACAGGCAGAGCACAGTGAGAGGGAACTGTACAAAATCTACTTATCGCAAGACCAGAACTTTCTTCTACTTCCCTTCTATCCAGCCAATAAACTGTTAAGAATCTAACACAGATGTTCAGAGATTCAGTCCTTTTGCATAGTTTATGTCCTGAGGGATACAGGGACCCTAGCTTTAGATATCCTTCCTTTTTTTTTTTTTCTCTCTACAACCAGTACCCTTCTTGGGGAGTTAAGATTCTAGGCTGCCTACTCACTCCACACTGTGAGAAGGATTTTTTTTAATGTTCCTTTTAATGTTCCATCTGTGCCACTGAGCACCCCTTTATACTTTCAAAGTGTTCATTTCCCATAGGCCTATCCAGGAACAATCATCACCTGCCTAGACAGTAAACAGAATATGTTAATGGTGCTCCAGAACCCTAAAGTTTTAACCTGCTGTGATACAAAACACCCCTTTTTGTCAAGCAATTCAAGACCCAGGCTGTTGGGTTTTTTTGCTAGTTTATCATGCAACCTGGTATTTTGCATGCATATGTGACCCACCAGTCTTATTTGGTATAATTGCATAATTCAGTTTACCCAAGATCAGATCTTATTTGAAATGAAACACTGCAGCATTTTGTACAAATGGGTTTGGGAAGACTGCCCCTTCTGCACCCTGAACCAGTTCCCTCCAAACATTGTTTTTAGGGGACACCATGATCTTGCCACCCATAGATTTGATATCTAACTTGAGGTGGCACCCCTAACCCTTGCTTGGCTTTTATTACTGGTGAGTCACTGGCAAATTAAATTTTTAATTATATAACATTTCTTAATCTAAAAAAAACCCACTTTTAAGCACACTATATAACATTCATTGCCTGATAAGAGTGCAGTAAGTTTGCCATAACCCTTTTTAAACACAGGTGTTTGGTGAATCCATTTGGACAGCTAAGCTATCTTCTGCTCTACCACTCTCACATTACTATTCATCTGTCCAATGTCTAAAACAACTTTAAAGAACAGCTCAAGAGGAAATAATGTGATTAAATTGTTTCTCTTTGAGCTTCTTTTAAGTGCGTGCCATTAATACTCAATACATGAATGGTGGGAAAATAGTTATGAAGTGTCAATTAAAGACTTGCGATGATCACACTATCAGCACATTTCTCTCATTGATTACTGCTTAACACACCTGAGTTGGCTATATTCTTCAGTTGTGTCTACTTTTTTTCTGAGCATCCAGCAGGTCTCCACTGATCAAGCTGCCTATTTTACCAAGTAAACAATACATACTGCTAGATCAGCTAGAAGCTATTTATCAAGCTGTTGAGTGCATTTAGTGGGCAATAGGCTTCTGAATTAACACAAAAGGTGGTCCAGTATGCTATTACGTCTGATTTCATGTTTCTCACTTGTGAACCAGCTTCCTGGGAGGGTATTTTATGTCCATAACAAGTTTTAATCTAAAAATATAATCCTGAATTTCCAGTTTTATTTCTTCTTTTTGCAAGCTGAAGGAATACTTCCCTCTCTTTGCTCCCCCTGATGTTTCATAAACAGTCTGTGGGACAGGAAAAGCTGATTGTCCTCCTGTAACTCCTGGTTTAATAAAGTAACCAAACTCTGCTCTCACGTTTACATCTACAGAATTAGAGTTAGGGAGCTGAGAGCAGACTCAAATTCTTGTTCTGCACCTGTAGCTTTCTTAACAATTCTGTAGAATTTTATTATATTTCACCATTTCATTGTTTGGTAGCATATCCTGCTCAGCTTAGATAACAGAAAGAAATTAATTATCCTATTATACTTACTGGCTATCCTGGAGATGACAGGACTCTGTCTTCACAGGGGGGAGAAAAGAGACTAGAGATTTTACTCTACTGTATGTAAAGCATTCCCTAAGGCTCTTATCCACAGCAGTGCCACAGAAGACTACTAGGGTAATATATTATGGACAAGGAGGTCCAAAACACGTGGGGGATGTTTATCAGATGAGACCGCTACCAGGAACTGACCATGAAACAGGACACTTTCGGGAAAATGCTTCTCATGAAAACTACGTAAGATTCCCGCCTGACTGCCAGTAGCAGCTTTGTGGATTCCCTTGGGATGATTTACAAACAAAAGACACCCAAATGTGCAAAGGACATTGTTATGTAATTGTGGATTAATTTCTGCACTACAGAAATAAGATTATGGTAGTAGTAACTGATTTCCTTTTTTTTTCCCCCCTTTGCATCAGAAAACAAAACACCAAATATCAAAGAACTAAGAGTTAACTTGTTTCCCGTTGCTTTTACGTCAGCTTTGACAGGAAGTAATTACAGGTAGTTTGCTCAGACATGATACTAATATTCTTTGTGTTTCTGCTGGAAAAACTGCACGTCTAACTAGATAGAATCAGTATGATAAACTTTAGTTATCAGTTGAACGTATTTAAGATAGGAAATATATGTCAAACATCTGCCTGTCTTAATAAGTTGCTTCAACATTGTAAGCTAAGTTCAGACACGCGTTTTGCTGTGCTAAACGTGCACGTTATTCAAACCGGGGCAGCTGATCTGTAGATTAAAATTATTTGTACAGGTAACAAACAAATTTAACTCTCCCCACTACAAAACCATATTTGAGTGCTAAATATTTAACTGCTCAACTGGGATAGTTATACACTTCCTTGAAAAGTGGCATTGTTGTGAAATAATGTCAGGCTCTTGTGTGCCACATTTTAAAGTCCGTTTTCAGATGCTCCTAATCTAGTTTTAAGTTGTTTTCACCATCAAATTTGCATTATCCTCAGAAGCTGTTGCCAGTCAAGCGCCAAGAAGCACTTTCTTCACACCAGGAAGTTAGTCATAAGAGAGATGTGTAGGGAAAGATGTTCCTCCATCCAGGAAGGTCTCAGTGCTACGTGTGAGACACTTGCCTATCCTTCTAGGAGCATCAGTGGGCTTTGGAGTTGTTTAATCATATGATTAACCAAATAATAGCAGCATTTGGTTCCCATACATGGATAAAATGCTAGAAATCTGATGCAACTGTTTTAGGAAGGCTTATTACATATCTATTAGGCAAAGATTACAGATCAGCAGTAATCATCAAGACCTAATTTAGAGAATGATATTTACCTCTCCTTTTTGCACTAACGCCTTCTCCATATAATTGAATGTTTTGCTGTGAACATCTCATGTTATTACAAGAAATTATATTACATCTAGCAAGATTTTTAAATTATATGAAAAATGAACATGAATATACCTACATACAGAATATTTTAGTACATCAAGAAGTAAAAAGAAAAAAAAATCATGATTACAGAGCAGTTAGCTGGACTGCACAAAGATTTTCTCTCAAGTAGACTCCTACCAGAGCACAATAACAAGAGCTCACTAGAAATTCACATTTAAAAATGAACTTTCTTATAGGTGCTGGACTTTTATTACCAGTTAAGGCTGATAAATCTGAGGCTTGTAAACCTGTGAGTTTTCTATCTAAATAATTCTCTTTTTAGATAGCTCTTTTTAGAAAAGGGTCAGAAACTTTTTGTTTCTTGCACACACAAAAAAAGTGGGTCTTCCAGTTTCTAGGTCCCTCAAGTTGGGAAGGAGAAGAATATTCTGATTGCAGTGTTTCTGTCAAACTTATGGAGCTTCAACACAATCTAATAGCAAAAAATGACCAACTGAACTAAAAAATAGTTAAGGGATAGAAATTAAAGTATTTACCATAAACAAAAAGTAATTTTATTTGTAGGTGATGCAATGACCAGAAAAAAAAAGCCTGCTACATGCAGGAGACTTAAATTTATGTACAACCCCTGAGGTAATGGGCGAGGTGCATTTTAGTGCAGATAAATGTAAAGCAACAAGATAGGACCAATGAATAGATATTTGCTGATAAGAAACAAACAAAAGAAATGGGAGTGCAGGGGAAATAAGAATAAGACATCTTCCGTTCATGATACATCTAAAATGGCCAAAGTGATGAGGGAGAGCATCACTATGTAATGAGGGTGGATTATAGCAAAGAAACGTCAGAGTTGCTTCTTATTTAAGAAACAGCAGCAGTGACTTGATTTTATGTTTTAGATCTCACTTGAATATAACCCTTTTTCTGAAATACAACACAAACCAAACTTACTATGTAAATGTATTTCAAAATGCTTAGGAAGGAAAACATAAGCTGTGCAAGGAACCCTTTACAGCAAAACCAAAACTCTTACTTAAGGTCTGAATTATGAAGACACAGAGTACTTGACTATTACTGTAATCCCAGTCATCTCAGTGCCTCAGTTTGCTTCTGTGGAATCTCTCTCTTCCTTGTTTTCATTCCGTTGCCCTGATAACACATCTTGCATTTGTGAGCTGACAGGAATTCTGTAGAAGCTGTTTAAGAAAGAAAACACATACCCTAAAACTACAGCCCTGGAAGTAATTTTCTAAGGTGTCTGAAGGACAGTCAGAGAATGACAGTTTCACCTTTTTTTCACCCTCCCAATATGAAATAACAAGAAAATTAATCTGATTTCATGAAGGTCAGATTTGGAACATTTCTAATTTGACGTGTAACATGTAACCAAAAGAATAAAAACCCCACACCCTCAAACAGAGCCATCCATTAACTTCCTTATTTGAAAGCAAATTCTGCAAAATCATTTAATATTTGCTTCGGAAGCAAGGGGAGTGATGGCTGAAAGAGACCTGCAATTAATCACTCAAGGTGCATCCCACAGGTAAGGAGCAGAAGGAGACTCACTACATTTTTCCCCCCAAAGTGAATGAATCAATAGGAACATAGCATCTATCTTTTGAAAAATCACGACAGGTCCTTTAACTAAACAGTAGAGGATGAAGGAAATTCTCATAAAAGGACTAGCAATTTGCCTTAATTTTAGAATGGTGAAAACTACAAGAGATTGGAACCCCTAGGGCTTGATCTTACATTTTCTTAGGAAAGACTTAAAAAATGACCCTGACCACCAAAATACACATGTAAACACCCCCCTTCCCACTTTGTCCGAAAGCCACAGCATATTTGACTGTAGGAAATGCCATGTGTTTTGTGTACATGGAATAAAAAAAAGTTGAATGGCTTTTCTATGCAACTTACTGTTTTGGATTGCCAGAAGTAGGCGGTTAAATTGTGATTCTATTATCTGGGACAAGATCTTAACTATAGCTATGATGGTAGTTAAATTTTCACTCTTCAGATGCTGTTTGAGCCATTCAGCTTTCATTAAGTTGAACAGGATCATGATCTTTGAAAATGGTAATACTTCCTTTTTTTCAGCAGCTCCCATGAGCTCTATGCTTGCTATGGGGATGGCTTAGCTGGTGAAAGCTATTCATATTCCTAAAACCAAAGTGTTCCTTCTACTTCCATGTTTCTTCCCTCTTTTGAGCTATCTTTGAGAAGAAGCAGGTGTTGCTTTACATTCATTCCCTTTCTGGCCTTCACGAACCCTTCTGGCTAGAGGTACTTAAACTAGGTTGTGCACTTGACCATGTACCAGACAGTACATTCATAGCACACTGTGGTATAACTGATCTGTCTTACTGTGCTGATCAGTATAAAGTTGCTCTAGTACTAAACTCATCTTTTGGATATATGGGGATCCAGCAGTTGTGCACTGCTGGGCATCCAGTAGGTCAAGTAGAGTTAAAAGGACTAGAGTATTACAAATACTGGCACACAAATGAAACCACCCTGTCCACTCTTATTGTTAGGAGCTCACAGGGGAGGGGTTGTCTGCTCGTGCTCCCTTCTAAATCATCTCTGTTGTTAAGAAGGTGATGCATCTCTCTGCTCTGCTGTTCTGCGTTGTTAACTAGATTATTCTCCTCAGTGAAATCCTAGCTTGTGCTCAAGCTGATGTTTTGGGGTTTTTTTCCACCTCCCCTTGAATCTGAGAAATTTTTTTTCCAAGAGACCCTTGTTCCCACCCCTTCCCTCTTCACCGCTGGTGGCAGGCAGCAGTTTTATGTTCATACTAGTAAGTATTTAGATTTATTTGGTTTCATATTCTGCAGCATCTTACATATGGTCTCAGTTTTTAGATATGACTTCTGTGAGGTACGCACAAGTACTTCCAAGCTTAGAGTGCTAACTACTCACTAAACACAATGGTCTCCTGTTTATAATTTACAGATTTTTTAAAAACTCATAATAAGAATGCTGAAAGCCAAGTTTGACAGGCATTGTTTAATAAAGACAGTATCAAACTGGGCTGAGAACGAGTATTCACTCTGATTTAACCACATTGCCTCTTACTGCTATGGAACATACTTTCTGAGGAACAGAGGATTATCGTCTCTTTTGTAGAACACTTATAAACCATGAGGGTCTTTGGTTGTCATTAAAAACCAAACAACCTCTTAGATTTTGTAGATTAAGTAGGTAGGCACTGGCTAAGCAAAACAGGAGAACCAGCAGAAGACACCATCATTAAGCTCAGTCTGTGCCATTATTAAACAAGTGCCTGTGCCTGCTTTTGAGATATCAACTAATGGCTTGAGGTGCCTTTTCTTGGAATCAAGATCAAAGTTCTTATTATATATGGTCATTAACAATTTAATGTCTTTTTCTGACTTTTTTTTTGCAAGAGGGGGCGTGTTACTGTTTGTGGTGTTCTTCCTGCCAAAATCCAGTTTGGGCTGTTGAACACTCCCTATCCAGTGCAGTCTGGTTTTGTTACCACCTGTTTTTTGGAAAGAACACCATGCTTCAGGGTATGCATTTGGTAGTTAATATACTTATTATCAAGGGCACCTTTTGCAATAAATTTTCTTTTCACAGTGAGGAAGCCCAGTGTCGAAGGGTCCCACAATTGTAAGCATTCCCCATTTTTTCCCCTACCAAAGTTCAGTAAGATCCCAAGCTGTTTGAACTGTCTTTCAGAGATGACTAACAGTGGTCCATATTCATCACCTAAATTAGGAACATAGCAGCCCTAACTCACCTACGCAGTGTGTTTTTAAAATTTGGGCTATTGTCTGAGGACAGTCACCTCTGCGGAGCCTATGCGTGGAGCTGCTTCACTCAGCAGCAGCATTGCATCCGAGTTCAGCTAATTAGCATTCAAGGAAGGGAACAGAGTAATTCATTGCATATAGTGGAGTCAATGTAAAGTTGTTATACCCAGCAGCAGAAACAGCACCACCCTGAAATCCGGGGCTTCAACAGGTTCTCAAGGAGAGGAGGTTGCCAGACCTACCTCCTCTCACCCAGCAGCTCTCTGGTTTGAGCCAATCAACAGTCAGTAGCTGTCCCTATAAAAGTTAACTTTTTGACAGAGAAAGCTGCTAGCATGCAAGGTTATTGATGGTTTGGAGGAAACGGGGTTTCTGAATTGTGTAGGTGCTACTGCTGATATCTTTTGATTCCCTTTAGAGACCAGACGTGTTTCACCACAGAAAGGAAAAGCCTACTTCACTCCTATGTGGAAAGCAGCAACATTAGCATGAAAATATCATGCTAACAGCATATTTGGAACTTAGGCCTTTGTGAACAAAAAACCAGCTCACATGAACACAGAAATGTTTATTTTCCTGATTGCCATTCCCCTCAAGCACTACAACCATCTACCTCTTCTACCAATGAGCAGCTAAAGGGTAACAGTAGATAACAAACACTTGGTAACCAATCATGCACCTGATTTACTCAGAACTGGGAGGGTGTTCAGCATGAGTGAGTCTGGAAGTCAACAGGAACCCAGGAGCCTCGCTTTGCCTCCCTTTTGGCAAGAAAATTACCACCTGGCAAACCACTTTTAAAGGCTGCACGAAGTGATCTGGTTTGCAACCAGGTTGTGAAGCCCTTTGTTCTCACAAAGAATAAGCTGGAGATATTTTGCTGCAGTGACACCAATCAGAGAGCCCAAGGACAACATGAGGTACAAGATAAAGAAAAGCAACCGTGCTTATGGTACAATGCCCAGCTCTGCACACTTCCGGTACAGTTCCCAGCTACTGAAAAATGATTTGTTTGAAGGTCATCCATTCTTCTGTGCTTAAATAAAGTTTCTAGTGAAGTGTTAGTCATTCACTGAAGAATTAAACCAGACACACAGTTTCGTGCCAAGAGATCATAATATGGTTCACACTGGGCCCAAGGCCAAGAGGGAAAGTAGTTTGTGAAGCCTAGTTAAAAACCTTGTATAGTTTAAGAATTTTCTGGGCTCTCTTCCATCCTTAAAATTGACACCCATATATATACACAGCTTAAACATTACGTATTTGTTTGCAGGCTCTTTAATCTGAATAAAAAGCAGTCACTGCAAACTGCATATGTTCATAGGAAGTTTACAGAGACCACTAGATTTAGAGGCATTGTGTGTTACCTTATCTTGTCCTTCTCTGCAGGAATATACTCTTGACAACATTTCCAACTTTTTAGGTTAGAAGAAGGGAACAGTCTATGAAAGAGATTCAGGACCAAGCAATCAATGATCCTAAATGAAGGAAAGCCTCCTGTTCAAGATGAGTCAGTGTGATGATTTGAAGACTTGTCTACATTGTAGACTGGAACACAGTGCAAAGATCCTGATGCCAGTACCAGAACTGAAGGCAGCATAGCTGGGCAAATGTGGCTCTGTAGGACTGGAATTAGTAGCTGCTACTCATTGCTTTTGGTTGTGACTGGGTGTAGGAGACAGGACAGGGCAGGCAGTAGATTTTAGTAGCAGATACTCTGGTTAATGATTAGGAAGAGGTGATTCCTGGTAAAATAGAAAATATCTTCCAGTGGAGAAGACATTTTCTTCTCTTCACTTAGAAACCTATCCCCTTCATCCCCCCTAGATGTTTTCCCAAATTTATGACTATCATCTCTATTTTATGGAAAATATCCTTTCTTATATTAAGCCTGAGTACCTGTCAATAGGAAGAGCATGCCTGTCATGCTACTAAGAGACAGCTGGAGCTAAAATGGTGTCATGGTAACAGAGAGGCAGTTTCAGAGGTAGTGGAAGAGCCCTGTCAGAGTGCAGGAATTTTTGGAGACAATTCTACTGAGATGCCACTTCTTTAGCCTCTCAATCTCCTACTAGCAGATAGAAACAACACAAGTACTGGCTCTGCTGCAGACTGAATGGAGCTCTAGCAAGCCTGAAAGGAGCATGTCTGTAGTTTCCAAATCTATCCTGTGCTTTTGGGAAAAACAGTTTTGGAAAAAGCTTCAAAGAAAAAGAATCCATTAAGGCTTTTATATCTATCGATTTATATGTTTTAGGCTTTTGCTGCTACAAGTAGACTAGAAACACTTTTATCAAAGCAGTCTAGTCCAACAGCTGGGCTCCTGATAGGAGCTAAAGAACAGCAAAAGCCAAAGTGAAAATATAAACCTTGTTTTCTGCATGGGCCTCTGAAGCCCCATGTACCTTTGGTGCTCAGTGGATGCAAAAGCACAGGTTTGGGATTTTAAGCAAGAAACAAAGAATGAAGGAAAGCCAGGAAGTCATCAATCTAGGAAAAAAGTAGAAGTTTTAACTTTGTCTCCTCCTGAAAACTGATTAAAGGCTAACATAGCAGTTTGGCTGGAAAGACCACTTCCCTCCCAAGCCCCAAGGTAAGCAAGTATTATAAATGCTCAGGGGGAGTGGCACCAGAAAAAAAAAGGTAGAAAATTGCTAATTATTTGAGATGGGTCCAAACAAAATCTAAGCAACTCTTCTGCTATGAGGTGTGTTAATCTTGGCTATGGATCAGATCTCTGTAGCTCACGACCACTAACTGGGAATTTTACGTAGTACATTTAAATGTAAAAACTGATGTAATATAGCACACATATGTGTTTGCAAGATAGCAGAAAAGCAAGCGCTAGCTGCATACAAACATGCACACACATTCATTTGATACGTGAAGCTTTACCAAAACAGTTGCTCCAGATGATGGGTTGAAGACAAGGACTCTCCATTGAACTGGGCACCATTTACCGTGTGGTAAGTCACCTGTGAGGTGCATCAAGCTACAGATCTGACAATACAGCGGTATTATGTTCACTGTCTACATCAATGATTATTGACCTTTTGTCGTGGGTTAAGCAGAGCAGAGTTAATTTTTTTTTCCTTTTCCCTTCTCTTCATAAATAGCTAGCAAGAAGCTGTGTTTTGGATTCCTGCTCAGGAGAGAATTGATAAGAGAAGAACATTTATAGTTATTGCTAGGATGTTGCTATTTGTTCTCAAGGACATACATTCAGCCTTTTGGGGGGGAAGAGACAGTCCGGCTTCTAGCCTGGGATTTGCTTTTAGGTAAAGATTGAGAAGCAGACTG
>WKFP01014171.1:397722-437130 GCA_011057875.1 Pterocles orientalis | reverse complement strand
AGCCTCTCAATCTCCTACTAGCAGATAGAAACAACACAAGTACTGGCTCTGCTGCAGACTGAATGGAGCTCTAGCAAGCCTGAAAGGAGCATGTCTGTAGTTTCCAAATCTATCCTGTGCTTTTGGAAAAAAACAGTTTTGGAAAAAGCTTCAAAGAAAGAGAATCCATTAAGGCTTTTATATCTATCAATTTATATGTTTTAGGCTTTTGCTGCTACAAGTAGACTAGAAACATTTTGATAAAAGCAGTCTAGTCCAACAGCTGGGCTCCTGATAGGAGCTAAAGAACAGCAAAAGCCAAACTGAAAATATAAACCTTGTTTTCTGCATGGGCCTCTGAAGACCCATGTACCTTTGGTGCTCAGTAGATGCAAAGCACAGGTTGGGGATTTTAAGCAAGAAAAAAAGAATGAAGGAAAGCCAGGAAGTCATCAATCTAGGAAAAAAGTAGAAGTTTTAACTTTGTCTCCTCCTGAAAACTGATTAAAGGCTAACATAGCAGTTTGGCTGGAAAGACCACTTCCCTCCCAAGCCCCAAGGTAAGCAAGTATTATAAATGCTCAGGGGGAGTGGCACCAGAAAAAAAAAAGGTAGAAAATTGCTAATTATTTGAGATGGGTCCAAACAAAATCTAAGCAACTCTTCTGCTATGAGGTGTGTTAATCTTGGCTATGGATCAGATCTCTGTAGCTCATGACCACTAACTGGGAATTTTACGTAGTACATTTAAATGTAAAAACTGATGTAATATAGCACACATGTGTTTGCAAGATAGCAGAAAAGCAAGTGCTAGCTGCATACAAACATGCACACACATTCATTTGATAAGTGAAGCTTTACCAAAACAGTTGCTCCAGATGATGGGTTGAAGACAAGGACTCTCCATAGAACTGGGCACCATTTACAGTGTGGTAAGTCACCTGTGAGGTGCATCAAGCTACAGATCTGACAATACAGCGGTATTATGTTCACTGTCTACATCAATGGTTATTGACCTTTATTACAAATGGTAACAGTCCTATCAATTGATAACAGATGGAAGGGAGGGCAGAGGTTACAGCATGGTAAGGCAGTACAGAGGAAGGTCATGTGGATAGTGAAAACAATCCTCATTCTCTTCCTCTCTCCTCATCATTTTGCAGATGAGGTCACTGTGTTCAGGAAAGGAGTGAAATGCAAGTTTATCTCATGCAGTCAAAAAGGTAGAAAGATTATTGCTCCCATTATTCCTTACTACATTTTCTGAGCCACTGAGGGATCTGTTGTAGAAGAGAAGCCAACTCAGACTAGGGCCACATCCTAAAGCTGTTTGCTGCAGTCTAGCTGTAGTTCTTATTACTATTCACAAAGAGCTGTGTGACAAAAATGATTGCTCTATCACCTTATTTCCACCAGGAATGCGCTATTCTAAGGGATTTCTTGCTGTATTATTTTTATGAAGAAAAAACTGTGATATTAGATATTTCTACAGACAGTTGGAGTTTAAGCACTACTTCTCCAGAATGAAGACAGCAAAATCTTCATGACAAGTGTTTTAACAGCTGCATGTAAGGACAGTATATAAGAAAGTAAAATGGGGCTGTATGCCCCATTTTATGTGCTGTACGTGTAGATAGGAAAGAATAGGAAGAGTTTTTATTATTATTTGACAACAAATTGTGTTTCAGATTCATGTTGGCCTTTACTGGCATATGAAATGGGAACTAAGAGTGTGTGGGAAAGGGTTGAAGTGGTGTCGAATACTGCCCTTTCATTTCCTGAAATGAAAAACCTCCTACTATTATGATGGCAGAATGTCATATTAGCAGGAAAGAGTTTAAAAGTGTTTACATTCTTTTGATCGTAAGTGGGAAGCTACAAGCTTAGTGATGTTGAATTGAATGGAAGTAAAATAAGAACACAGAAATAGCTTCACTAACATTCAAAGGTTGTCACATGTACCAGCAGTATCTCGGTTTAACAACAGATTAATAGAATCATTAAAACAAAAACAGAAACAAAGCAACTCAAATCCTCCAAACCACAACCCCAAAGCTAAAAAGAATAAATCAATTTTCAGTGAAGAATCTAGAAGAAACTGAATGGCTATATTGCGAGCTTTACACAATATATTACATGTAATTACCAAATGACATATGTGAACTCATTTGCGAGAAACTAGTAGGAGAGTGAAGGATGGAATACTTTGAATTATGATGCTAGGAATCCAAACTAGCTATAGGTCCATATAAAACTACTGAAAATATACAGCTAATTACAGCCCAGAAATGAAACTGAGAGCAAGCCAGCAGCACTAAGGGAAAAAACAACCCAGCCCCCCCCCCAAAACTACAGCATAGAATAACTGAAAATAGGATCCCCTCACTGGCAGAATAAGTTATGGTGCAGAAGACATCAACACCACAGCTACTAGCAGTTACAATACACAGTAACTTCCAAAACAGAGGCTGGATAAAGAGTACAAAGGGAACCTTCCCCCCCACCTAATTATTTTGTGAATTAGTGACATGAACAAGGTGTTCCAACATTGACTAACCACGCTGATCCATTCTCTGCAGTACCAGTGATAACTCACCCAGACCACCAGGATGAGTGCTGACTGCAAGTTTCTCATATGGCAAAAAACTCCACGCCAGAACAAAAAAGCCTAAACCTCCACAGGCCTAGACAAAAGTATGGTACAGCATGAGAAGTGTGTGCCTGTGCAGTTGCTCCCTGCCAAGCTCGCTATAGCTTAAGAAGAGCTGAATAATGCTTGTTTGCATGGAGATGGGCTGTAGGCTGGAGTGGAGGGCCAGTCCTTTGCATATGTCCTTCTGGCTCTTTTCCAGATGTTGCAGCAAATGGGGGGGGAGGGGGGGGAGTGGGGGAGAAGAGGAACGTCAAGGTGGCAGAAAGACAACTCTAAGAACAACTAGATTGTTGAGATCTATTATAAACAGAGCTTTCTGTCATGGCAGTTACAGCCACAATAAAGTCAAATGCATCTTTAAACAAAAACAGCCAGAAAAGAACACATGGGCTGAGCCTCTTGTGAAAGTCCATTTTGTTTCCACAGGAATTCAGTAAGCATTGGGCACCTGGGCTTCACTGAACTCCGAATAATCTCAGCCTTAAATTTTTGCATTAGAAGTGTAAGGGAGAATTTTTCCCAGTTATTGAGAATAATGTTAAGTGGATTTTAGAGAGAAACTCTTGAGAAATCGACACCGATTATGTTGCTTTAGTAGTAAGAGATCAAACAAGTAATTACCAGATTAAACATACTTTTAATTCTTTGGGAGCTTTGCTAGATCACATGGCTCAGGTAGTTCATTTAAAAATTAGCCCCTTTGAGTTTCCCACTTTGTTGTACAGATACAGACAATTCTAAATACAGTTGGGCATTATGCTTTTGTAAGATACTGGATCTCTTAAGTTTTCCCCAGTAAAACATTACCTGCAAAATAGAAAAACAGGCCAAACACTATAGGCTTTTAATACTTAGATCAATAACAAGCAGCACACAAAACCTAAACAACCCCTCCAATCCAGCATTTTACGTAACAGACAAAGGAAAAGGAAAGAGCAGAAAGGAAAAGCAATGTCTGGCTACCAATGCCATTTCCCGTGGACAGGCTGGTTTCAGGGACAATGGTATGATTTTCTAATAAGGGTTGGATTATTTCTACAGAAGTTCTAAACACATCCAGCATGTTTGGCTTAGTTAATGATTAGCACACCTGGGAAAATGGACAGAAAAGCTGAAGGAATGGTAATGGCTATTGGTACTAAACACGACTAAGTGACAGAACAGGATGCGATTTGTTGTTGTTGTTTCCTTGCTTTAAGTCCTTTGGAATCAAAAAGCTAGAAGGTATTTTAAAATTAATTTATTTTGAAGTTCATACCTTGTTCATCCTGAAGCCATAAACTAACACACCACTTGCTAAAATTCTTTAACATATAGAGGATGACAAATACTTTTATAGTAGTATAGCAACACCAGGGAGAGGGGCTCAGAATTCAGTTTAAAAACAATGTCAGATGCCAGCCAACACAGTCAGGAACCCATCTTCTAGATCTGTTTCAACTGGTGTTAGCTGTTTGTACACATACGATTAGTGATGAATGCATGTTAAAGTGCTGACAGTGGAATTCCAGGGAATTTCTTTTCTTCATACAGCATTTGTTAATCTCAGTTAATCTTCTGAAGTAGTAAAACAATTCAGATTCGTTTTCATATATAATGTGTTTCAACAATCTGATAAATCATGTGCTTACATTTCAAGTAAAGGCCCAATTACTAAAGTTTATTCGCCTTTTTCTGTGCAACTCTAGCAAGAATGACTGCTGATACTGATAAAATACACTACAATTGGGCATCACATCAGAATGAAATTAATCTGCTGTTACTGAAGACCCACAGTATTTATTGCAACTTGACTGTGAAAATTCCTGTTTATTAAATCTTTTCACCTGTAGAAAAGCAGCTCATTTCTTCACATTTCTGCATACATACTATTAGGCCAGTAATAAAGTGTTCTCAGAAATGGGCTAGTGCTTTACAAGGATGCAACACTATCACGTAACAATGCACATGCACACAGAGGATTAAATGCAGTAATACAGGGCTGCAAGAGGAGTTCTGCTCTGCCACAGAGGGAGGCAGACCCTGCAGGAGCAGCAGAAGGTATTTTACTTGCACAGAGACTTACTTAGCTTTACATGAGGTACTCCAGTGAAATAAGAGAGACAATTTATGTGCATAAAATCAGCATACATGGAAGTCTTCAAAGGCTGTGGACTCAAGTTTTTACCTGTCCCCAACCAAGCATGTTAGATTTTCCATTACCCAGTCCCTTGTACACTCCATTCCTTTAAAGGCCCCAAATTTGTCACGTGGACTGTAAACCCTATGTTCCTTGTTCACTAGAGAGAAGCAGTGAAATGAACTTCACCTAGTTAAGAGTTTTCAGCTTAAAAGATGAATTTCAGTTTTCGTTGTACACATCTGATCCTAAAATTCATACTGTATCTTTGGAAGCTTCAAAACTCACTCTTGGGGGTGCTGCCACAATATTTGCTTTGTGTTTTAGTCAAAAGACAACCAGAATTTAATTCCCTGATGCTCCTAAGATTCCCTGCTCTCTTTTGATTTTTATGTCGAAGTAGCAATAACATGATTTGTTGTCTGTTTAGCTTCGTCAATACTATCTGTGTTTCTACATTGAAGCAGATTACTTCTGAAGACATAGTACATTTTTTTTTTTTTTCATGCAAGCTCTAAGCTGCATTACCTTACTACACAGACAAAGTGCGTCCACATTGACTATTACTGTGATTCATTTGGCAGGCAACTATTCATAACATATTGTAATTTTATTGTGTGCTGAAACCACAGTTCAGCCAGTCTGTGAACAAAAAGTTACTTTCACTTATATCAGATTGTCAACTAGCAGCCTACTCCCCAACAGACTTATTTAAGGGTTGATTATCCTTAAACTTAGTATTGCCAAGGTTTTACAGTCTTGCTTTGTGTAGGGCATGATATTTAGAAAAACAGGGGTCTGGTCTCAGCTAGCTGTTCTAGATGCTAATGGTATAAAAATGCATCAATGGAGAGGAGCTGGTTCCACTCTCAGTTATACTGAGACTGAATCAAAAGTGAGTTGAATGCACTGGTCTTCAGGTCAGGCCTCTGTCTAGTGCTGAAAATTTTGGTTTGGACAAAGCAGAACTAATGTAAGGTAGGACAGTCTACATGTACTTTTTTTTTTAACATGTTTGAGGTCCCACCATGTTAATATTTCTCAGCTGCAAGATTAAAAGATCAGATCACGAGAGAACTGGTGCTAAGGAAACTTGACTAACCTTTTGTGACCACAGAAGAATTTCACTGGGAAGGGGAGAGAGGGCAAGCAAAAACAAAAGAAAAAGCAATCTGAGGGTGGAGAATAAGGGAAGAATTCAAGGTTTCACATATACTAACCCTTCCCTTCTGCCTGCTCCATTGTAGTTGTTTCAGGGTCTGATTAAAGCTTGTGCTTCTTCAGTGGGGCACTGATAAGATTTCTTTCACTGGTGTTTTTACTCATTTAGATTGTCTCACATCAACCTATAGTGCTACCTTTCCCTTTATCAGGATGCTTGTAAGCATGCTATTTCCTTTACCTGCCTTGTGTTTTGTTCTCTGTCCTTTACTTGGCCATCAACTGCCACCTCTTAAGAACTTAATTATCTCTCTGTTACAGAAGTGTTTTCTCTCTGAACCATAACTATTCTACTACATCTTCTGCAAGCTTTGCATCACTAGATGACCACTACCTGAAGTAGTAGCAAGGCTCAAGCTGTGGGTCAAGGAGGTCAAATGGTTCTCCCATGTCCGTTTCCATTGACTGGAGCAGAGAAAGCCCCGAGAGCTTTAAGGCAATTTCCTCTTCTGCGCAATATTGCTGGAGTGTTGCTTGTGCACCGAGATTTCTGTACTCTTGTTTGTGCTGGCCCAATTTTGTCTTCATTCTCACTATCCCCTATTTATTCTCCTAAAACTGGTGAATTGGAAGCTTTTTCACTCCAGCCCCTTATTCCCTTACACTAATTTTAAACTGAACATCTGTGGCTCAAGTGTAATGTTAATAAATACTTGAATACAGCACAGAGATCGTGTACTGCTAGAGATTAACAAACATACCTACACTCAGTTCTTACAATAAGAAATGTTTTCCACATCTCCCTTCCTCCCCACTGCATCTGATATGGTATATAACCGCTCAAAGCTTTGTCCCCCCACAGAGAAACTGGCAAGAGAAGGGGAAGCTAACTGCTCTGTCTATCAGGCTTCCCGCTAGCCCAAAGCTGTGCGCAGTCCCACAGGAGATCTTTACTGTAAGCACATTTTGTTCTGCAGAATGTAGGCTGGTTTCATCTGCAGAAATGGAAATGTGATGTAAAGTTTACTTCCTAAACATGAATGGTTAGGGTTTTGGTAATCTCTTGATTAGACAGGCTATATAAGAAGCCATGTTATTTGAGCAACACAAATCACAACTGGAGGCTTGAAATCTACAGAAGGCACACTGACCCTCTTGAGTCTTGCTGTTACTATACACAAAGTAGTTATGCAGACAGGTAGGATTGCCTTTGGAGAATTTAAGAAAAATCCAGTTTATCAATTTACCTACACAGAAAAATATAGCCAGTACATTACTTTCAGTTGAGTTCCTGCTCTTTGCGTTTATGCTATTGCTTCTAGAACATAAAGAGACTATACCTTACTGATGCCTAGCTGTTCACCATCTCCACTACCTTTGCACCATGTGATACAGGCATTTCCAACCACATCAATCAATAGCAATACCACGTTTCAGAGTACCTGTTACTCCATGTTGCTTTCTTTCACCTTTCTGTTCAGCTTATGCATTTGATGAATTCTGAATCCTGGTAGATTAATAGCTTCCTTTACTAATGCAAGAGTTTTGCTATTTTGTCTTGGCAGCTCTACAGATCCAGACAAGAATATGCTGAAGACTTGCTTTTTTCCTTGTTCTTCATTAAAAACCACCAAAAATACAGAGTGCAGGGGGATAATTGCTTATTTTGAGCCAGCAGCAACTCTAAGTTAATGCAGTTTTCAGTGAAAATCTAGTTTGACCTACATACATTTTGTAATTGATGAACAACCAGAACCTATCTTGACTTTAAACTCTAACATTGAGTTCAAGCTTAACACCTAAAATAAACCCTTTGAAAAACCTGCTCTCAGTAGTGGCATATGACAAAGTGCAATGGTCACAAATAGCAGATTGGGAGATTAAAGCTGGATATTGGGAAAAGCTTCACAAGGAGGGTAGTTGGGCAGCACTAGAACAAGTTACCCAAAGAGACTGCAGAATCTCCATGCCTGGGGAAGATTTTAAGGACTTGTGTAGACAAAGCCATGGCTGATTGGACCTAGTGTTGGTGACGAGATGATTTTCCCTGCCAGTCTGCATTACTGTAAATGCACTGCTCTCAAGGGTTGTTATACCTGTTACCTATACAGACAGATTCCTCATATGGAAACTGCTATTTCTTGACTACCTCAACGCCTCCTTCCAGCCCCTGACCCTGTGGTGTCTTGTCGTGAGGGTACACAGAGAGTCAGAGGTGAGAGAAGGGAACAGCCTACTGTTTTGGAAAGATGTCAGAGTTTTAGCCGCTTCAGGAGCGGCTATCCTTCCTGTCCCAGCTGTAGCAGATAAGCACCATCACAGAAGGTCTGCCAGTAGAATATCCACAGTGCTGGCCTTCTTCCTTGAGGGAGCCTCCATGAAAATCATGCCTTTTGGGCAGCAGGCAAAAGCCCAGACTAGATCTCAGTTACCTAGGTAAGAGGCAAGACAAGACTGCCTGAAGAGCACTACTTAGTTAAAGTAGTTTGCTGCATTGCTTTTGTCTCCTGGCTATACTGAACCTTGTTTTGTTACTCGGCTGGTTTAGCCATTGTTTGAACACTTAATTGCTCTTGGCTGTACAGGACTTATGTTCTACATCTCTATTTTTTCCTGTAATTTGATAGCCTTATCAGTAAAGGTACTTCCCTGTGGAACAGCTATATTTAGTTAACTTTGGTTTCAGTCTTCAGTCTTATAGTGACAGCTGGGCCCTTAAAAGTAGCTTGTAAACAGGTACATGAAAGGGCATAGAGGACTCCAAGGGCTTATGAGGACAGGAAACAGGCTTACAAGTGTAGGATAGATAGGATCTCTAAGGGGATAGAGACAAGAGGTAACTATGGAGACCAACTATTTAAAACAAATGGGA
This sequence comes from Pterocles orientalis, assembly GCA_011057875.1. Lineage (NCBI taxonomy): Eukaryota > Metazoa > Chordata > Aves > Pterocliformes > Pteroclidae > Pterocles > Pterocles orientalis. The sequence continues at coordinate 428,346 of WKFP01014171.1, read as the reverse complement.
TGATGATAATAGGTAACATGAAGATAGGGGAAGGGGTCCTGGGCAACAACATAGCTGAGCTTTGTTTGTATAATGAGTATTAAGTAGGAAAGTGGTGGTACAGAGGGAGTATAAGAAAGCAGGGTCCACTGCTTCATACAGGAGGAAAAAAGTGGGATTTCTGCTTTGTTAAATAGTAGCAGAACAGTTAGGAGGAGAGAGCAGCTCTTTTCCCCAGTAGAGCAAGTATATTGTTTTTTGGAGATAAGGCTTGTCTCCTCCAGCTAGGAATTCCCCTTAGTGACAGTCTCAAATCCTCACATCTTCCAAAATGTTAATTGTTCCTGCTCTGGCAGGGGTATTGGACTAGATGATCTTTTGAGGTCCCTTCCAATCTCTAACATTCTGTGGGGCAATTACCGCATTGGCAGGGTACTTTAGTGAGCTGTTATGAAAAGCTGGTTTAAAATTATTTCATTGGCAGCACAGAACAAATCAGAAAACCAGAAGCCATGATCTTACCCTCAGACCCACACCCTACTCTATTTCTGTGTTTCTTGGGCCACACCATGCTTATTGGGAGAAGACCCTGCTGCTTGTCTCAAATCTTACTAGGATCAGCATGGGCAACTTCTCTAGCACTAGCTGCAGGAACTTTCTCCCCTGCTTATACAACAGCTCTCATAAAACTTTAGTGAACTGCACTACTTTCAGAAATTCTCCTGTCAAATTTGGTCGAAAGTGGCCAACATCCCCAAAGCTGTCAGTGGAAAATGACACAATGTAATCCTACAAACCTTGGTTATTTTAGGTCCTTAACTCTGCATTATAATTAAACTTGCAAATGTTGTAGCAGAGCTTATGATCCTTCTGCACACCTGTGAAAAATACTGAAAGTGTTTGGCAAATGGTTGTTTCCTCTCAGCTTCTTTGATATCCCCATTAAGAACTTGAAAATACATCTCATGATCAGAAATCCAAAAATGTTTGCTACCTTCTCTGCAAAAGTAATTTTTACATGGCTTCCTTTCACACTTAGCAGCTGCTAACACTCTGCTAAGCTTTCTGTGAACTATTAAAAAAAAACAACTTTCCAGTAACAACACTGTATTGTTCAAACATTTTTCTTTAGCTCATTTCTCAGAAGGAGAAAAACCAACCCAAAACCCAAGTAACCCTTCCAATCCCTCATTAAGTCAGAATATATGCCTAGACAGGTGGGAAGGAGAAAAGTTAGGGCTGGTTTGTACTTATATTGAAGGCACAGCTATATTTTTAAAGCAACCTGTATCATCAAAATCTTTTGTTCGCTTCAAGTAAGTGCTTTTCCACAGCTGTTTTCTGGACATCCATCCTTGGCATTTTGCACTGGTCACTGGCCAGTTTATCTGTGAGCTTTTACATGCTCTTGGTCATCTTGACCCATTAGAAAAACCCAAGAGGTTGATGCGATTTGGCTCATGAAGATTTGCAGCATTTATACATCACGCATCAGCATGGTCTCAGGCAGAGTTCTGAGATTTTACCAAAACAGAAGACTAAGGGCACCCAAAATGAAAGCTGAAAAGTGTTATTATGGCAGCAAACATAGAAGGGATGAGGTTGTTTCCTGAGTGGCTACCCTTGTCTTTAAGAACTGCTGAAGCATCACAACTTTCAGCTGAAAGGCAGAGGCTGCAGCCTGACAGCGCTCCAATGCAGTTCACCTGTGCTCACAGCTGAGCTGTTTGACTGCTGCCTTACCAGGCTGGGGTGCAGGCAGCTGGCACATGCTGCAGCCACAGGGCAGCTGTTTGTAGCTGAGGTTAGAACCTGATTGCACGATTGATCCTCAACCCTTGCTTTATGTGTCTCAGGTTGGAGGTGCTGTATCCCGTGTGCCAGGCATTCATGTGCAGCCAGGCTCCAGTCCAACTGTGAGCAGTTCAGAGGCTTGTCAGAAGGAGTATTTTAGAGTTTTCTACTCATTCCTCAGCATGTATACACACTCTCATCCTCAGTATCGGAGCTCAGCATGGTGCACAGCTTGTTAGTGGACCTGGAGCTATGGAGTCCCACAGTTCAGCCTGGTTTTAAACAAGCTAGGCAAGTCACGCAGCAGTGCTCTGAAGTTCATGCATAGGCCAGATATGGAAGTAGTTACTGTCCTATTGCATCCAACACCTTGAAATTGGATCTGTAGCTGGTTTATTCTGGCTTCCATAATTAAAAATATGCAACATATTAAGATGGTGCAGAGCAAGAAAGAACAAAAAAATTCTTGTAGTCTTTCTCTATTGTTTTTCAGGGAGTTTATCCCATTTTTAGCATGGAAAAACCCCAGTCAATACAGTGCTTTAGCTATGCACAATGATATGGCTCATCAAATGTTCCCAGCATTGTAGGTGCAGCGTGGCTATCCATACCCACTAAAGGAAAAAATCGCTTCAATTAAGTGTGGATAGCCATGTGCTGTATACCCACTGTTCACTCAGCATTTGCTGTACACAATGTAATCTGTACAATACTCAGCACCAATTTCAAAGACAACTTTTCACCTGAGGCGTGTCTATCAAACCTTCTCAAATGAAGAAGAAAATATTTTAAAGAAAAAAAGTCATGTAGCTTTCAGGAAGATGTTATAAAAACCTATGGGTAAGACCTGTAGCAACTCATATAAGATCTTTAGTTTGACCTATGAAATGGTTTACCTATGCTTCAGAATACTCAGAGAACAGGTACAAGCCTTGCAAATGCTAAGTTTAGTCTCTGTTTACAGAAGCATTTTGTCATATAGTTATTGCTTATAAATATTCTGTTCTTTAATACAAATTCCTCATTGCTGATCAAAGTTTTCTCAAACTGACAGTAGAGCCACATCTGAGAGGTTGTTTTGTTTTGCCATGCCCAAGACCTTGAGATTAATTGCTTAATGCTTGGTCTGGGCAAAAGTAAACCACAGAAACCTGGCAGCAACATTTGAGTCACTAACACTCTTTTTCAAGCTGTGTTGTAGCCCCCAAATTAGCACAGATTAAAAAGAAATCTCAAATCAAAGCTATCATTTAGGGAAGTACACTGGAATTTCTGTTTACCATAATGAATGAAAACTAAAGCACCTCCAGCTGATGCTTACTGTGAATAAGCAGTGTTCACCAATGGAAACATACAACAAAGACAGACCATGGCAGTACCAAAAAGTTTGCGAGATTAAAGTTACTAGCATAGTGTGGCTCTGATCCTGTAAAATACACAAGCTACTTCATGCACATGGAATTTTATGTTTTAATTGAAAAGATCGTAAAACAATTCTCTAGCAAGCTTCCAGGGTTAGACTTCTACATTGGGTTGTAGGCACTTGTTATATAAAGCTGTGAAGTAAAGGAGAGAAGTAATCTATTCAAAATTGAAAATGTTTGTCTTGAGTTTGACAGAAGTCTTAAATTAGTTTTTCCCAGTCTTCCTAGTCCTTTCATTACAACTGACTTCAAATGCAGCTTGGTTGGTTATAACAGTACAGTAATACCTGTCCCCCAAATGAGGTTGCCAGCCTAAGCCAGATTTTACTTCTGGCTTACTGTGAGTTCAGCGTGCAGAGTCAGAATCCACCCTTTCAGTTTGCTTGTTTAGTCCTTGTGGCAGCATTTTCCTCTCTTCTTAACAGTTACCAGCTGCCTATTGTTTTCTTTTGAAAAAATCCAAACCTATACAGTGCTATATGAAACTCTGCCTCTTCATGCTGTGTGGTCCATGCCTGAAAACACACATTTTAGGCTTGCTCTTCAAACATGCTGTTTCCATGCAAAGTACGTTTGCCCCCCTCCATATCCTCAAATACCTCCTGCCCTTTCCTCAGATTTTGATGCTAGGAACAAGCATAGACCCAGCCATCCACTGATTTTTTTACATATTTCCCTTTGCCTTTCAGAGGCAGCTGCCCAGTCAGCAGCATCAACACCAGGCATTGCTCTGTTCTGGAAGCCTGTCCCAATTTATAGGAAGCATCCAGATCATCTTCCACCATCACAGAAAGTTATTCCCTCCCAACAGCCTTTCAGCACAAGGCGTGCAAAGCACACAATGCTCAGATTTCCCACGTCTGCTGCCGTTCCTGCCTCAAAGCATAGACTGATTCAAGTTGATGATTTCCAGACTCATTTTTTTCATCATAACTTCTTGGCCTTTTAGGTCATGGCAGTGCTTTCACTTGCAGGGGTTTTGTTTGCATGAAGATACACTCCTGATACCTGCTGTCAGCAGTCTTTCAGCAGCTACCCCACCACGCACTGCTTTGTTCCAGGGTGGGCTTACCTCTGTACTCAAACAAACAGCACTTATCTTAGAGATGTTACCTTTCCGAGGTACCTACCTATTTTGAGGGTGCTGTTTGTATAAAGTTATGCTATTATTCAACCACACTATGAACAACCTTATCAGTAGTAGATAGGATGCTTCACATATTAAAAGTTTTTAATTAAGAGCTACTTTAAGTTTTCCTGATGCTCAGAACCTACAAGAGAAATCTGACCTTGATCTTCTGTTTACAGAGCAAACCCATTGCATTAAATATACAACAAACAATAGTACAGATCCCAGAGAAGTCATTAGCCTGAACTACTCAAGGATTTAGTCTTCTACTGGATTTCTGAAGGGAGAATTATGGCACTTGCACACACCTATTAAAAGGATAATGATGCTGAAGAAATTAAACTACCTACACATGATGCCTCTAGCTGTTGTATAGATTTCTTGCAGTATGCTTTAAAAGGCCATTGTCTGTGTCCACTTTTTTCTAGATGCAGGGAAATACCTTCCTTTGAAAGTGTGCCAGGCTGCAGAGTTAGTCATAGACCATAATGGATTAAAATTTTGATGAAATCCAAGATGAGAGCACCAAGCTCATGTTCAGGCTGGAACTGTGGCCCTGGTTGTTTCAAGTCCAAGGGCAACCTACAGCCTGACTCAGTTCTTATATAATGATGTAAAACATTTCTAAGAGTCTCTTTCTTAATCATTTAGCAAGAAGTGCTTCTTATCCCAGATTTATGGGGTATAACTGGGCAGCAAAAGAGAATTATGCCAACTGACAGTGCTTAATGAGGGCAGGGCTCCAGGTTTTCATCAAGAAAAAGCTTTTAAATAATGAGTCCCCTTCTGCTGCAGCTGGCAAGCTGAGCTTGAAACCCTTCCTTCTGCAGCAGTCAGCATGTAACATTACAGAGAAAAAAAAATAGAGCAACTTCAAAGAGGTTTCTTTTAAATTTAAATTAAGACAGCAACTATTGCAGCTGTTTTAACAGTAACCACTGGGAACCAAAACCAACAAAGGCTTTTAAGGTCATTTTACATTTTATTCTTGCTCTAGATATACAGTAGGGAATCCCTGTGGCAGCCAAAGTTTGCTGAGAATTAGATGACCCATTTCCCTTATCTAATGAACTCAGGCAAAACTGCAAGCTTTCTGATGTTTTAAACTGACAAACATGAAGAAAGTCAACACAAAATTGAAAGACAGCTCATGCTTGGAAGGTGATGAGTCTTAAGTCAATTCAGGAAACCAAGCTTTACAACTTTAAATTACTGAAGTACAGAAGAGCATCTAAGATGTAGATTTTTCAAACCTCTGTCTTTGGCGGTGACTACAGCAGAGGGACTCAGTGAGTCTCCTTTACTGAAGCAGATGCTGCTCTGGACCTTGGGGAAATTGCCAGCCAAAACAGAACAGCACAGAGCTAGCTTGCCTTAATAATCTCTTCTACAACTGTCTTTCTCCATAAAGTTACTGCTAACAAGCTATAAAGAGGACAGAACCAGGTTCTTTACAGTGGTGTCTAGTGACAGGACAATGGGCACAAACTAAAAAAAAAAAAAAAGGAAATTAAATCTGAACATAAGAGAACACTTTTTTTAAAAAAAAGTGTAGTTAAACAGGGGAACAGGTTGTCCAGAGAGGTTGTGGAGTTTTTGTTTGTGGAGATGCTCAAAAGCCATCCAGACACCATCCTGAGCAACCTGCTGTAGCTGACCTTGCTTGTGCACCAAAGCTAGACTGTAGATCCCCAGCACTAGGTTACAATTAGTGGAATTACACTCATTTACGTTGCTCGAAAAGTGGTTCCTTACACTGGAGTAGTGTCTTTTTTGGTGGAACTTTCAGAAGTTTCAGTAGGTTTTCACATCTATACACATTAGGAACAGGAACTGGTTCCATTGTTTTCTTCATCAGATACAAAACAAATTGAACAAGAAAAGCACTGAGTAAAGCCCAAGATCTATTATTTCAGAACAGATTTCCCTCTCCCCCCCCGAAGCAAGCATTGAGGAAAAAAACTGTGAACTCATACCTCATAGTGGTGGATGTGCCACATATTTTATGTGGCTACTTGAAGAAGCTAGGCCAGAAATAAGTTTTCAGAACAGGGTGCCAAAGGAAAATCAATATCCCAGTAATAGCCAGTATCAAGAAAATTTTCCCAAGATTTATCTGAACAACAGGGTAAAGTTCATGCCTTTTAACTATATATACTTAAAGATACACTATTGAGCAACACAAGACTTCAAAGTTGTCATTGTATTGTAAACTTCATTTGCAAGAGATACAAAGGAAGGAACAAAAGCTACTAGAAATAAACACACCAACAAGCACTAAGATTTTCAAGGTGGCGCTTTTCCTGTAACAATTAGGGTCAAAATGACAGTTTGAAAAATCCAAAATACACCTCCTCCCCCCCCCCCCAGTCTTCTCAAAAACCCTTCACCACAAAAAAACAGCCTTCTGAAACAGTCTCCAGGAGCACCTGTCTTCTATCTATTGTTTCTGGAGGTGGGTCAAGTGGACGTTGCCTTAGTTCTGTTTCCCATTAGCTGATATTTTTAGACTATTCTCACCTCTTGCCTAGTATTTGCTGAAAAGAACATGCAGCTGCAGCAATAGCTTATTATTTAAGTCTCCCAAAGCCCCTGAAACCTGACAGAAAATAAATTAATATGTTGAGTTCTGTTCTATGGAGTAATTTTAAGCTTACTAGAAACCATCTTTTATGGTTTAGATATGACTACATTAATAATATGCTGCAAACAAAAGAATTATTTGTATGCTCCGCTTTCCACTCAACTCAACTACTAGTCTTTAAATAACACCTGCTTGGGCATAGGAATAAGACTTCTTCCAAACACAGAAAAAGCAAGGGCCCAAACTCATCGTTACAGCTGAGAACACTTTGTATTACTGTGGGTAGTTCCATTACACTACTGGTGAGGTTTGGCACTACTGAGCCTTCCAAAACAAAGGCAGATAATAAATCAGAGAAAGTAGAAAAGACTCTCTCTAACAGGCTTAAAACTTTAACAGCAAAAACCAAATTATTGTCTTCAAACTGCACCTTGTATAGCCATACAGCACACAGCCCAGGCTCAGTCTCTAGCACACTGCGCAAGAGCTCAGCATAACCTCCACCTCAGCCATTGCTCAAAAAGTAAGAGGAATGAAACACACTTACCTGAATATCCGTGGGCTACATAGATACTAGCAGAGGCTGGATCCCCTTTATAGAGCAGGCCTTCCAGTGCTCCTTGTTCCCAATGTTCAAGTAAAGAAGAGCTGTTTATGCTACTGCACTGATAAAAATCACCTCAGAAGAGCCCAGAGCTGCCCTCATAGCTCATAAATTATATAGCTTTACTCTAGTTGGCACAGGCTTGAACCCAGTTATAATTTAGGTTAAAAGACAACACAAAGCTTCTGCCTTTTCAGAGCCCTTTGGCAGTTTTGCTGCCAAATCACTGGGTCTGGTCAGGCCTCTACAGGTGTTCTTAATTAGGAGACAATCCATGTAAGGTACTAGCCTTAAAGATATATGTCTTTTAAGCACAAGCTTTCAAAACTCAGCCGTATCATACTGTCATCTTCACTGAGTTATGCTTACAAAGAGCACAGATAAAATAGTGTTTAATCAGAACTGCTGTTTCCCTTTGCAAGCAAAAGATCATGAAATAGCTATCCTGCAGTAAGAAAGCATTGAGTTATCTCATCCTAATGTGAGTGCCTAGGTGATTCACCTTCCTGCTTTTGACTTGCTTTAACACTTAGATTTAAAAAGTACTTCTGTCCTTAGAGGCAAGAGTAGTGTATAAAAAACAGAAGACACTTCTAGCAGAATTTGATTATTATATTTTCAAGAGAAAACTGAATGACTTTAAAAGTAAAGACTTCAGAGAGACAGTGTGAAATCATGCACAGCAATAAATACACAGCTGTGGCCCGGATGGTCATTAATGGCATATAGCCTGTGAGGATATATGGAAGTAACATTCTTCATTTTGAGAGTCAGAGGAAAAAAGACACAAGCAATTAATCCCCACAGTGCCATGACATGTATTAGACCCTTTCTTAATACTGGATAAAATGAGACAGGCATACAAAGGCGCTGTCACTGACATGCTCCAAAGGGTTCTTCAGGGCAAGTGCCCTGTCTTTCCAAGCACCAAACTTACAGTGCATTCTAGCAAGGAGTCTACCACATGAAGTAACTAGCAGGACTGAGAATGTGGAGGTTTGTCTTGTTAAAGGTTAAAAAATGCTGTCAGTGGAGAATTTTCTTGTTCTGCAAATTATGAACAGCAGAGCTGTTCTGTGTCTGAGCTGGCTGGATCGTCACTTTTGTTTGTCAAAAGGGTGAGGACCATTTATAGCCTGTGGAAGTTGCCTACCAGGTTCTCTACAGTGAGACTTTGCTCCTGGATGTTCCTCCTGTGAACCACTCTGAAGCTGTTGTGCTGTCTGTAGATTTCAGGACTCTTCAGATCACTAGCTCCAGAACGTAAACTTCAGAAAGATTCCAGGACTGAAGGGGCTGGCCAGGACTCCACCTGTGCAAAAGCAGCATAAGGTTGTTATAAATGGCTCTAGGCCTATTCTACTGCATTTGGGGTGTCATTTTAGTACCTAGAGCAGCCCAGTGTCCTGAAAATTGAGGGATAATATAAGGCTGCCTTTGTCCTCCCTAAGTATTGGACTGTACCATCTAAATCACAATTTTTGGGAGGCACAAAGAAAGAGGGAATATTCATGCTGCCTAATCTGAACTTAATTTAGATGTTATTCTGAACCATGTCCTATAATAACCCCCACCCTCCACCAACAGTTATAGAGAGCCTAAGAACACCAGCCTTTGCATTTGGACTTCTTATCAAGATGTCTGAAGTATGTGAATAACTTTTAGAATCAACATCTGAGCTGTGAGGAACTTTGGATCACCTGTAACCCAAGTTACAGTTATGCAATTTCTGTAGCATAGATCAGCAGACCTAAACATGAAGTGCAATCATAGGGAAAGTCTTCCCAAGCAGAATCTCTGGGTTAGATTTTTATCTGATTGATCTTATGCTAATGTAAGAAAATTTTCAGATGAATTTAAGAAGGGTGGTTTTAATGTCTCAGTATTCCCACACATACTAGGCTGTTTTCAGAACTACCCAGACTACATTTTCATTGATTACAGGGACCAAACGTGATCCTAGATGTATGGCAGCTGTTTTTTAGGACCTGAACTCCACCTTGCTGTAACAGCAGCCTGAACTGGAGCTGCCCAGAGCTCTCGTCTGCCCTGCAGCACATGATGCCAAGTTCTTATCCAGGAAAGGATGTTTTCTCTTCCTGATACTAGCCAGTGGATGTTGTAAGACAGAATATGTGAAATGTATGATGAGCAGCATGCCCATCAAGCTATGCTGCAACAGGTGGATTTTTAGCAGACGGTATCTGAGCTTGCCCATAGGATGCATTTGACCATGACTGTGGTTTCAAGGGAGGTTTGGGTCTGAAGTTGAACTGGTGCGTATCCCTGTTGGTGTCCCATACATGCCAGTGCTATAACATAATAGTATTTTGAGTCAGTGGGTGTTGTTTTTGAGAGCTTCTAAATAGTTGCTGAACCTTCTTCACCATTTTTTATTCCAGAAGGCTTTTGTTTTCCCAGCCTCCAGTTTATACCCAATAGGGTACAAATATTGAATTGGTAAGTTTTTAGGGAAACGCTGTGGGAAATGGATTGCTGGGAGACATTGATTTCAAACTTCACCTTTGTGCCATTTCCTCCTAACTTAATATAAAAAAATTTTCTGCATTCAGACAGGTTTTTGTAAGTGGAACTTTTCTGGCTTTATACAGATGTAACTGAGAACAGAACTGAGTTCAAGGCATTACCATGCAAAGTTAAATGATATTTGGTAATATTTATTAGTTCAGTTGCTTCAACTTGCCTGTTGGCACCTCATTCAGAGAACATATAAGATACTTATTACAGCCTTCATGGATATTTTTAGGTGGAGGAGATGGCTAAATAGCTGCCCCATCCCTGGAGGCATTCAAGGCCAGGCTGGATGCGGCTCTGAGCAGCCTGGTCTAGTGGTTGGCGGCCCTGCATATGGTGGGGGGGTTGAAACTAGATGATCACTATGGTCCTTTTCAACCCAGGCCATTCTATGATTCTATGATTCTATGAATAGGTAGAATGAATATAGTGTTCCAGTTCACCTTCCAGGCTACTCTGAGCCTTCCATGACTCTGAGAAGATGGTGGGATTACTTTCTTCACCTACAATGTCTTTTCATTGCCAGCTTTTCAAAATCTGCAATTACTATTGTGGCAGTTGTATAAGTCTACTCTGTCCCATTCCAAATATCAAGAGATTATTTTTTCCTCTTACACTAAGTAAATGACAGGTTAAGTTAAACTTCTAAACAAAATGATTGCATTTGTTACTGAATTCTGACTGTTCAGAGTATGAAAAAGGCAGTATTAAGTACAACGGTTATACAAATGTAAAATCCCTGTTTCTTACCTTATTTGGCCTTAAACTGATATTTTTTTTTTTTCCTGAAAAGTCATTTCTTGGTGCAAAAATGTTATGAATGCTATTCTGGGAAATCCTGATTTACTCTCTGCATTATATAATTTTACTACCACTGTCCTTTACTTTTTACAATAAATCTATTTTTCTAAAGAGACATCATATGGTTATAAAAAAATAGTAATTGAGAATCGACCCTAATGAAGAGCATGCAAGTGTCTCACCAGAGAGAAAGAAGGTCTAAATTATGCATAGTGGACAATAGTGAACAGAACCTTTCTCTCTACACTGAATTCAGAGGTGCCCTAAATGGCCTTGCTGCCTTAGTGTTGCTCAGCACCACCAGCTGAATTAGGAACCTACATCTAGTAGTGGCACTACAGGAACCTGTATTTGGTAGTGCGACTACTTCCCACTATCTCTTCTGGAACTGTATATTTAATTCTGGATATCTAGAAAGTCCTCAGCATCACCTCAACAGCTAGTGCCAAATTGCCATTAATTTCTAAAATGTTCTAATATGAGAAGCAATTATGTAAAATAAGATTCTTGGCAGAGATAAACTGATGTTATCATTGAAAAAAAGATCTGGCAAAGCAACAGTGATAATGATATGAAAAGTAAATAAGCACAGGAGATAATATAACGATGCTGAGTTGGGCAGGAAATTATTTCTAATATGAATTAAGTCTCTCTTTTATAATACTCATTCCACCAAAATGGATGTATTTGAATTGCTGTTTAGGTGCCCTATTCATTGCTGTTTACAGTGTATTAGTTTAAATGCAGAGTTCATTTAATTCTGACTAGGTCAGTAATTGTGCTAATGACCAAGGCGTACCCTCAACCATTTTCTTTAAGACAAATAAATTCTCATATACAAGATAAAATGGATGTCTTTTTGTAATTTCATATAGGCATACAGAAAAAAGAACTTGTCCTGTGCAGGGTCAAGTGAAAGGTTAGATGCCATGAGAGCTTAAATTAAAGACAGGATGGTTTCTAATGCTCTATAAAATCATTGTGACTACCATGAAACAATAGCTTGCTTAATACCCAGGAACTTTGATTCTCAGCAGTAAAAGTTACAGAAGAAAATTTATTATTATTTGGTTAACTAGTTAATTGTGTTGTTATAAATAACTTTGAGAGTTTCCTTTTTGCCCACTGGTAAATTCTTGATACAGAAAAATTACTTTAGTCCCAATTATTTATAAATAGTTTTGATTAGAGTCTTCATATTTTTCAATTAGTGTTTCCAATTTGAATTGCTGTACAATGAGTAATTATGAATTTAGTGCTGCAGTGGGAATGCCACTATATAAACAGCTATTTAATTCACTACAAAATAGATGAGGAAGCTGGCTAGGAGTGTAACGGTAGATCTGTAGTTCAGCTTTGTAGAATGGTTACCTTGCTCTTCTTGCCTTCCTAAACAGGGAAATGGCTATTTGATTTTTTAAATAAATATCTTCAGGATCTTTTGTAATGTATACAACCCAAACTTAAAGAATTCTTCTTTAAATCTGATAGCTCATAATATTATACAATCCAATTTCATCCATTCTCCAAGGGCCCCATTCAAAGCTTTGAAACTAATGCCAATCAGTTTCTTCATTGATTTAATAATAAATCACAGCATGGTCAGTGAGTTCTGTGAGACATTTCTGGGTCTTCTGCATCTTCTCACTGTAGAGAGTGCACTGGAAAACAGTTCAACAGATAAGTTGGGGCATGGCATAAGTTAATGCAGAGGACAAACCCATAGAAATTAAACTTAACTGATGGATGAAAAAGGTGGGAGTGGATTTAGAAGTGTTGTGGTTTTGTAAAAGAGCTTCCATGTAATGGCACTGGTGCCAATGTGCTTACTGATCACTTTAGTATTGGCAGTGCCTAACATGGCTGCCTCTGGAAAGCAGAGATGGGGAATGAGAGAAAGGCTTTCCAAAACTGTTATTTCAGGTTTGTCACTGGTGAAATGGTACATATATCTCTGAAAGAGCATGCTATATTTATAACTGTAATAAAGGCTCTTTCAGTTCTGTAAAAAAGAAGAAAATCGTTCTTTAATTTAGAGTGTGTCCCGTAGCACAGATCTCTGTTTTTTTTTTTTTCAGCAGTGATGCATACTTGAAGTGATGCACTAGCAAACCAGCAAATTGTTTATTACCGGTGTCAATCTTCCAGCTGTACAATATGTTTAGTAATGCAGGCAAAGCAGTAAAATGCCACATTATCCATATTCATTTTATGATGATGATGAGAAAGAAACAGGAAGACAAATGAATTGTGATATGCAAGTGAAAACTAAAGAAAGTAAGAAGCTGAGGACAGTAAAGTGAAAAAGGACAAGCAATTGGAGAAAAGGATATGAAAGAAGAGAAATATAGAACAAAAAGGAACAATGAGCATATGGGAAACAACCTGGTAAGGAAAGTAATTTGATACAGATACTAATTTACAGTAAAGGTATGAAGTTTCATTAAATACATGACAATGCAAAGAAATACTCTCACCGAGCTTGTTTTGGCCAGATGCCTATGTTAGCAAGTCCCATAAAAGTCAGTTAAATTATGTCTCCATTTTGAGGTCAGAAGGGTTCATCTAGTTTGACTTCTATTCCGTACGCAGCACATTTCACCCAGCTTTCTCTGTACTGAGCACAGTAACTGTACTGAATTAAATACCTGGTATTTTTTAAAAATCTATTTTAAAAATCTACATTTTCCCCATATTCTCCGCACCCTCTAGGAATATCCAAACTTTCAATTTATTGAAGGCATTAAGTATAAGCTCTTCTTTTATGTGGGCAGAGATCAGTCAATGTGTCCTTAGAAGAGTTGCCAAGAACTAAACTGTCTTTGAGAACGACTTGCTACAGTTTTCAATTTAAGCTCTAAACCTTTGTCGATGTTACTTTCCTCATTTAACACAAGTGTTCAGCGATAACCTGTGAATCCAATTACAATGTATTACTCAGAGGTTTTCAGTTTTGTTAATTTCTTCGTAACTAACAAGAATGTTCCCTTAAGAATGCGAAATACCTTTTAATTTATGAATTCATTTGAAAAGATTCCGTCATTCCACTTGCTACCCATGTGTTAAATTAGTACTTTTCAATTCATGGACTTCACCAATGAGCCTTAAGGACTTTTTTCCTCCCCTGCACATAATAGGACTTCCTACCTTCCTTTCTGTCCTAAATAGAAGAGTGAAGTCATTGCCAGTGTTTAGGCTCTAGGCAGTTTTTGGCCCCAAGTTTTTTTCTCACAGTTCTTTCTTCCCCCTGCTGAGGATGCAGTGATTACACCTGTGATGTGCTGACATGCCAGTGCCTGTGTGTGCAGGAACCTCTCCTTGACAGTGAGGCTCTGCCTGGGCACTAAGCACAGGAGCATGAGCTGAGGCAGAACTCAGTGCCATAGGGCTCTATTTCTTCTCCTGCCTAGCCATCTGAAACAAAGGCTGTCCCATCATCCGTGGATTTTTGTCGTTATTTAACCCCCAGACTTCTTAAAGTCCAAAGAAAGGTCACCAGGGTCTAACAGTACTGCATTCTCATTTTACTCCAGTACATCAAGCCAAGTTTTGAGGTTTGAAAATGAGCCTTCATCCCCTGTTTGGTAAATGTAGCTTTTGCTCCTTTTGCTACTTCAGCAGCAGAAGCCAGGGTAGTTTTTTTCTCATGTTCTGCTTGAAAAAATCTTATGAAATTGCACCCACAAAATTAATTTATTCTGGTTAAAAGTATAAAGGCAATGAATTATTTGTCACCAGACATTCGAGTTTTTGTCATGTTTGTATTTACACCAGTGGCTCTGATATTCTGACTTATCGTATTATAGGCCATCTGGAGTTAAGTGTCTGTTTTATTAGCTGAATCCTGCTCCAGTTTGGTGGATCATAATAAAAGGGAAAAATCCTCTTAGGCATCTAGAAGTACAAATATATAACTCCTCTGCTTATGTTCCACTGAGGATGCTGAAGAACATTCTGAACTACAAAGATCAAATAGGAGCCTACAAATCATGCATTAAGTATTTAACAGATACTCCATTCAGAGCACTTTCCTGTGTGAAAATGACTCTTTTGTTTGTGAAATTTTTCAACTATTAGGTGAATCTTTATAATTTGCACTCTCTAGTGCCTGAAACCTACGTTGTGACTTGCATTCATTCTCGTCCAAAATGAGGTAATGAGAAAACAGCTAATGTGCTTAGTCCATTAAGGAACTAAGATGGAAAGTTTTGGAACACATATTTTTGTAATTAGCATGTTTGCTGACAAAAGCTATTTGTGTGTTGATGCCAAGCTACATCCTTATTGTATTTTGTACTCAGATGAGACTGCATATAAGTACCTTTAGAGGTGAAACATGTCTGATACTGAGCAACTTTACTATCCTTTGGAAAATGCCTAAAGGGCATGATTGAGGAGAAGTTGCTTGGGTATGGATACCAACCTTCAAGGTTAAATTTCAACTACAAGGATAATTTATACCATCTTTCATGAGACTGTGTTGTGTGCCATCACTTCTATTGCAGGGTAATGTGATGGAGCAAAATGTTGCTGAAGCTATCACTTAAGTGTCTGCTGTATCCATTAGGCCCTGAAAATTGCAAATCGCTGACTACGTGAATTGCTCTGGAACAGTTTAGCATGTGTGGGGAGTTTTTGCTATCAAAAAGCTCTGGCAATTCCACATTAGAAAGTAATTTTCCATATGGCTTACTGGGAATTTAGGCACATAAACAGATACTCAGCCGTGATATTTAATGCATTTTATTGAACAGGTTTAGAGATTAGACACATAATTTTTACAGCTTTTTCAGTTTCTGTCTGAACACACTGATTCTATGCCTGGGAATTTAACTTTTCCCCTTGTACTTTATTTTCCTTTGTTCTCCATTTTGGTGATAAAATGTAAATGCAAAGGTAGGATTGTGCTGATGCAGTGGAACCATACTTCAGTGTAGTTTATAGACTGAGCCTCTGCAAGAAATAATGTTTATGCGATCATCTCATCTTGCTGCAGATGTTTTAGATTAAGCTTCTTGCTACACAGTCTGCACAAAATACATGAACAGATACTATAATATGTTGCATAGAAAATGGATATGGAATAGAAGCTGATGTGAAATTACAATGAGCAATTAAAGCGCAGACATGGCAGTATCTAGTTGTTTGCACTTAAGTGTTTACGACCAGAATAGTAACTGAACACAGCAAGGACCTGCTCCATAAGCAGGTCTGCTGGGTGCCCTAAGAGTATATAAACATAAATTCCAATGCATGGGGTATGGATTCATTTGTACTCTACTCTCAACAGTTTTGAAACATTGTTCTTTTGATAGAAGGAAAACACCCAGACACAGCAAGTATATGATAGTGTGCAAATCTGTCACAGCCAAGGAATAAATAGCCATGGTCTTATCTGCTCTGTGCCTCTGCCAAAAGGAGAAGGGGAGGGCCTGCTTTGGATTTGCAGCCATGCTCGTACTGTCTGTTCAGAGTCCTCAGGGAAGCACAGACTGTCAGCACAGAGTGTTATAAGGAGTGTTTTTGTCCTGCAGTAAGAGGGAGACCTTATAGCTACTGTAACCAGTGTTGTCACCACACTTACTGTCCAAGTAACGCCTTTTTCCAGGAGGTGAAATGTCCTTCTTCACTGGAGCAACCCGGCAGGACAGAATGCTTCTGATGCACTTGCCACCTCCTGACTTGAGTGCTCAGTGAAGAAGGCTATCCAACTGACAGGGCACAGTGCCACTGCTGGTGACATTAGCCCTGGAGGACTGCCTGGAGTGTCACATCTGGGGTTTTTGTCTTGTTTTTGGCATCATAATTTGTCCTTCAATAATTACTCAACCCTGTTTTGGAAATCTCTTTTTTTTTTCTTTTTTTCTCCCTCCCTCATAAACAGATTTCCTGTTTTCTTTTCCCAAACCTGCTTTTCTTTGTTCTTGAGGGCTTTTTCAGTGCTTTTAAGGAACATTTGGCACTTGAAGTTCGTATTTTTTAATAATCTGCAATATTTCTCTGGTTAATGAAGGTCATGGCTAAGGTTCCAGGACTAGGTATTGTTAAAAGCTGCTGTACCAAGTCCCTCATAAATCATTCCCATAAATCACACAGCAGATTTCTCTTCTAGTGTTTGTCGTGCTAACATGATTTCAATTTACAAAGAAAGACAAATGTTATTAGGGTTCAATGAAGCAAATGCATGAAAGGATCATTTAACGTAACACTGATAAAACTGGCAGTAGGTTATATGAAATTTCTTGTCTGAGTTACGCAAATGTCTTAAGTTTCTGTATTTATGACATTTTCTTTTGAATCGTAAAGTTTGATGTGTTAATTTTATGGGTAAACAGATTTTTGTTGTTTTTTCCGACTTACTGTGAGTTTTCTCAAGAGAAATACTTTTTTATGTATAAATTTTGCAGCCTGATTATGATCGAACAGTATTTTTACATATAGCTCTTAATAACAGAGAGAGAATTTTGAAGAGATCTGAACAATAGCAACAAAATATACCACAGTCATTGAATAATACTGTAGTAATTTATAAAGCTTGATTTAAGCACAAACTAATAATGGGAACTTCACCCAAGGTTCATAATGTGGGCAGAAAGTCTGGTAGCATAGCATCTTCATTTCAGTGACTAATGTCATCCAGTCTCACCAGTGATTAGTGGCATCCAAAAGAGGTCTATTCTTTGATGTCACTGTATACTAGATCAGACTTTAAAGGGAATGCATACATAATTATCTTTTAAAAGCCTGAGGTTCCTCTTTAATTTTTATATGAATACCTCAATGACCAACATTCTGAATTCCTTTTATTGTTTTTTGGGGGGGAAGGGAGAGGGGGAGGACTAACATTAAAATATAACTAGTGGGGGGAAAGGATTTACATAATATGAAACATTTCAAGGTTTCTACATCCCTTTTGGATATGAACTAGCATGAAAAGTTAAGATTTGGATTTTCTGTGTCTGAAATGCAATTCTGAAAATGTTCTCAAGGTTGAAATAGCTCATTTAGAAAACTGTAATGCTTTTTTTTTCACTTTGACTCTGTTTTAATATAAAGTATATTTCAACTTTTTATTTTACTCTATTAAATTCTAGGAATTGGTCTGTATCAAAAGAGAAGTATACACTTGGAATAGTACTTCATAGATTTTCATATGATAGATATGGTTTATCAGTAGCAACTAGTGCTATCACATTCTAGATATGCTGACAGAGAAACATAAAGACACTCCTCACAACAGCAAGAAGTTATTTTGGTGTTTGTGAAATATCTGAATCTGGATACAATTTTTTAGAGGAGCCATACAACAAGCAATTGACACTGCTCCTTCCCCTCATCAGATATGGTACCTAATGTCCTGCGAAGCAGCCTGAAAAAGGGTCTGAGTATTATGGGGCAGGATGCAGATGCTGCTCTTTCATGGAAAGATTTATGCTGACAGAGCTAATTTAGACACCTTTGAAAAAAAGCAGCTGGAAAAACAAGGCCTATGGACGAACTCTTGAATTTCTTCTAGAGACAAAGTGACCCAGACTGATAATCTGTACATTCCTACAGTGGCAGGAAAATGCATTCATATGTCCCAGCAGTAATTCCCTCTCCTGGCTTTGCAATTTTTTCCTTATATTCAAACTCATTAGGTGATACTGTTAAACAGGCACAGACTTCTGATCTTTTCCAGAGTCTAAAGATTTCAAACTGTGAATCCTAGGAATGCTGCAAAAGTTATTAAATACTATTCTGAAGGGGTTCTCCAAATCAAAAAATTCTGAGGCTCTACTTAATGAATTTTCAATCTGTTATCTTGCCTCCTTATTTGCACGTTATCCTTTTTAATTGTCCTTCTGATTGTCTGCAAAAATTAAAATTCAGAACCCGTATTTTCAGTCTCATACAGCCTTAGTTCTTCCCCTATTAATATCTATGCAAAGTATTAATTACTAAATTGAACTTGCAAACATTTAAAAAATTGTTTCCTTCTCTCTTTGAAAGCATTTTGTTCACAGTACAATTTCATTCATTAAAAGCACTGAAGCATCTCAGGATACATGCATCTCTTTTTTTTTTAATCTCAGCTCCCAAATGACACACCAAATCTTATGCTCTCTTCTCTCACTTTTTTTCCGGCTCTGTGGATCCTCTGCAGCCCTCTGGGATTAAGGAAGGTGGTATGAGGAAAAAGCTGCAGAAGGAACACATGTGTAGCTAGAAGGAAGGAAAATTGTTTCGGGAGCAGATGTTGGGGGTGTGCGGAAAATTAGGTCACCCTAATTTTTCAGACTGTTTTAAGAGCAGATAACTACTCAGAAACCAGTAGTGCAATAAAGCCAGAGAGTTTTGGTGAGGCTTTTAGAAAAGTCATAGATACCTGGACAAGTGGGAGTGCTCACAGGATGTGTGAGCTCAACAAGGAGGAGCTCATCACAGAAGATCAACAAGATTTTTGCTGGATATCCTACCATATAAGAACTTCACTTTGTGCATTTTTCTGATTAATCATAAAATCTCATTCAGCTGACTTCCAAAGCCTGCTGAGTCTTTAAACCACAAGCAGAGCCTCTCCCTGGCCCTCTCCAGTAAAAATTATTCTCCAGGAAATGTCTGATGTAAATCATGCCAAGGTGCCACCCTTGCCAGACTTGCTTGCTAGACTTTTAGTATTTCTCTGGATTTGACTTGTTCCTTATAATGGAAATTATTTTGGTCATGCAAAACCTCTGCCCTGTTTTTTCTTGTTGAAATGTAGAAATAGAACCACTACTGTATCTTACTGGATTATTTTCTTCTTTTCCTTTTTTTTTTCTTCTTTCTTTATGTTGTCTTGACAGCCAGTAAATTTTCTTTACCTCTCTCCAAAGAAGTCACTCAAAAGCGCAGCAACATATGAGAGAACTCCAGAAACAGTAAAGGAGAGGTATTCTTAGTGTAAGGGAGACACAAAAATTAATTAGTTTATTTCATTTGAGATTCATGAATGTCCTTAGCTTTGAAGCTGTCTGATGGCATGTCTGCTACACTCAGGACAGACACTTCAAAGTGCAGAGACATTCTACAGGACTTCAAGGAATTTCCCCATCACAATTAATGCTGTGGAAGAAACACTCAAACACAAGCAGTGTGGCATTGCAGAAAATCCACGTAGGATGTTTAACAAACCTTCCAGATTCTTGAAGTAGGGGAATTATATTAGGAGTGTGGACTATTTGCTTTAACACAATCATTCCCGGGGATAAGAAAAGCAGAACTTGCTCTATAAGGTTGTAATTGTTGAAATTAATAATGGTGGCTCATCACTCTCTGCAGAACTATACCAATTTACTGTGCTCTTTTATCTCAATTACTTTCTCTGTGTGTCTTATATTTCTCTATTAAACTTCAGTAATTGTAACACTGTGATAACATTGACATACTGAGTATTCTATGATGGGCTATTTTGCATTATTCTGACTGCCTTATTTATATTGTAATTGTTAGTGTCTATATAAATGTGATTCATTGAACTAATAAGGTTTTCAGACAGCTGCCATAGCTCATTGATTTTCTTCTCTCATGTAGGAATTTACCTTGCACTGGTAGTTGGATTTCCCTTCACTATTGAGGCTGGCGTTTGTAGAGTAAAGGCCTTCCACTTTAGCCGCATAGTAGTGATACTTAATACCTCATTCTGTCTTGATTCCGTTAAGCTGACAAAGCAAATGGGAAGTTCCAAAATTATATTTTCTCAACTGATCTGTTCTTTTGTTCAAAAGTACTTCCAAAAGCACCCATCTCACTCATCCTTGCAGAAGTGATGACCAAAACATGACTTTTTGAGGTTAAGCAGTTAACACTCGGGAATCTCAAGTAGATTTTGTGTGGTTCATTAGCCATGCAGTTCTCCTCTGAGAGGAATTTGGGTAATGCCTTCTGAATGGCACAGCTGCTTAAACCTTTCTATATCTGCAGAGTTGATTGAGTTCATGTCTCATGCCTATCTGTCCTGTGGGGACCCTAGCCTACAGTGAGTTTTACCACAATTTGAAAGTCAGTTAAGAATGTGGTAAATGAAGATGAGACGAAATCCAGAAAAAGGCACTACTGATTATAGCCTTGTTTTGTTCAGGTCTTCTGTAGTGGCATTTTAACAGATCCTTCAAACTACGTCTAGCACACAACTAGCTTATAACATAAAAAATATACACATAGTAGATCATGGTAATAAGAAGATTAAGATAAATAATGCAAACCATTTATTTTGAAGAAATAAGTAACTATGGAATGTAAAACCCAGCTTACTCTGTTTATGGTTCCCCTCCTGTGCCCTGGTCTAAGACAATTCAGTTGTCAGACATTTCATGGGAGGAGATCAAGACTTCA
The DNA here is from genome assembly GCA_011057875.1 of Pterocles orientalis. NCBI lineage: Eukaryota > Metazoa > Chordata > Aves > Pterocliformes > Pteroclidae > Pterocles > Pterocles orientalis. The sequence goes on along the minus strand of WKFP01014171.1, from coordinate 407,140 downwards.
CCCTGGTGGAATGGATTTGTTTCCAGTTGCTTTGCTTTCTAAACAGCTATGATAAAAGGGATTTCATTCTGTCTCTCTTGCTATTTCTGAGCATTTGTTGACAGTAAGCTATGTACAGCACTGTGTGTTGGGATGATAGTATGTTATATTTTGTGTTGGCCCTTTGTTCTTGGCATATATTGATTTGCTTTTTCCTAAGGTGACCTTCATACTCTGGCAGTGTTGAACTTGAAGGGTATTCTTTTCAAGCTCCTTCCTTGCATGCTTAGCTAAGTCCTGATGATGCTACAAGAAATTACAGAAGAATCACAATGTCAGGTGACCCCAAATTGCAAGTGTCCATGGGTCAGAGATTCCAGTGCTGCAATTCCAAGCTGCAGTAAAACACGCTTTCAAAGTTTTCAGTTTTCCAGTGTCTGACTTACATTTCAGATATTGATTTCAGCTTCTGGAAACAATCATAAACAGTGACACCACCATCCGGTGGGTAACACCTCTGTAAAATGTTTATCTCTCTGTAGTCACAAGTATTTATATGGGATAAAGGCCTATGTGACATGAGTAAGGAACAGAATCTAGAACCACCAAAGGTCTCTGTTACATTTTTGCCCTTTTGTGGGTGTCATATTTTGTCTTTAGTGGTACAAATTCCCTACTCTGTTCATTGCTGCAATACAGATGCAAGTACACTCCTTCTTGCTTCTTCTAGCTAACCATGTGGGTAGAACCCATAGAGAAGATGATCTTTGCACAGAAGTGACTATTAAACTTTACGTTAGCAGAGCTTATGCTCTGCTACAGTAATATCTAGATGCACAGCCTCGTTATTAATGTGGACAGTTCTAAAAGTAGGAGCAAAGAGTAAGAAAAATGCCTATCAAGGCAATTATTTTGCAGACCAGGGAATAATTGTGGTCTACCTCGCTGATTTACCTCTGTTTCTTTTCTGTCCACAGAACATTAATGCAGTGCTCTGAGTGCCTTCTTAATGGAAGGAAAATGGACAAAAGGAGAACTTAGTCAAATAGCAGCCATATGGAACTGGGATCTAGGTCTGGAACACCAATCACACTCTAGGCTTAAATAATTCACATTTTCACTGCAAAGCAGATGAGGTAGACAGTGGATAAATGTTAAAGTCTAGACTAAATTCAAAGTAATACAGACCCTCTTTCTCAGGCTTTGATTCAAGAATTTGTGTTAGTGGCTATAGAAGGATTGTACAGTCACTCCCAGACTATGCTGGAAAGGAATGGGAAACAATATAGCTCCTCAAATGTTAGTTTCTAGGTAGGAGAATGTCACAGAACTTCAGTTAAATCAAAGAGGGGAACCAAGATGTGACTCCTCTTTGTAGTGGCCCAAGGGACATTAGGTGCAGCTATTACCTGTATTAATATTCCTAACAGATGAAGCTCAAAAAGTTTGGAGAAGTATTTGAAAGTTGAGTAACCATGGAGCTGGTAAAAACCACCAGAGGATATTAGTCAGATTTCCAATGCTTCTTGCTACCATCTGGCCAGAAAAAAGGTAAGATTCTGATGGAAATCCTGTTTATTCCTGGGTCTGCTGGTCCTTGAAAAAGAATCTGTAAATTACTCAGTAGTTCAACTCAAAGTTTCTTCTCATTTTCCCAGCTGATTCAAACACACTGGAATAAATGTATCCCTCTTTAGACAATGGGTAAAAATGAAAAGAGTGATAGGCATTGGAAGAGGCTGCCCAGGGAAGTGGTCTTCAAGAAACATGTAGATGTGGTACTTAGGGACATGGTTTAGTGAGTTAGGTGGGTTGACGGTTCGACTTGATGATCCTTGAGGTCTTTTCCAACCTTAATGATTCTATGATTCTATGATTCTCTTGCAACTGAAGAGATTTGTTGTACTATATAAACTGTCATGAAGCTCTCCAGCAGAGAATAAATAAACCAAATCTGTAAAAAAGCTAATGCTCCCCAAAGATCTTATTTCCCCAAATTTAAATATCCATTTATGAGTGTAGAAACTTTCTGTCATCACAGAAGTAAAACCACTTTCCTATTTTCAAAGTGCAATCTAGTTACTGTGCAATATGCAGTCCACCCATGAGTATATATCAGTCTTTTGGACCTAAAACTGCCATTTCTGGTGTCCTAAAAGCTGCTGCTTTCATGGCTTCTCCATTACCGCCTATCCTGAGCTATGAATCAAGAAATATACACATTCTGGTTCTTCACAAGCTCAGATAAGGAAATCAATTTTACTTCATGAAAGATAAAACTATTGGACTGGAAGATTAATAAACAACTTCAGTAATTTCACAGCATCAGGGTCTTGGTGATTGATTCCCAAACCAGTCAAAAGCCTTGTACTGCATCACAAAGCTGAGATTCTGCACAAAAGAAGACCAATACATAATTTGTGCATGTGAAAAAATTGCTGTGCAGTTCACTATAACTAGCAGTTTACACAGGAAAGGCCTAGAAATAGAAACAGAGAGTCTCTAGTGAACTGGAGGATAAAAGTAGGAATGCTTGTTCAGTACAAGGATGTTACTCAGGTCTCTTTGTTAGTCTTCCACAAGTGCTAAACCAAGCCCCAAACCAACATTTGCCACGTTTGAGCAAGAGAATTAAGTAGTTTCTGTGATTACATCTGACAATTAGTTTTGTCTAGAGTATTTTTCTGTGAAGATAAACTGTAATTATCTGCATACATACATTGTCAAAGTGTTTACCTGCTGAAGTGTTCAGATCCAAATCCTAACTTCCTCACAAACAAGAGTATTGCTTTGTTCTTATGCTTTTTGTGTATTTGCTATATCAGTCAGTTTTTTCTTTGAAGGTTCCTCCTGCTAGACTTACGTTACAAAGACAGTTTTTCCTTCTTTCACTTTCTTGTGAATCTCACAGGCGAAATTTGTGGCATCATCTTGAGATAGCAGCAAATGTTTAGTACCTCTAGTACAGGATGAACTGAAAAAGTTTTGTGTAAGAGAATGTGTCCAAGAACTCTGTTCTCATGTAAGAAAAGATGCTAGAGTTTATTATGGGCATATCATACCTTTAAATCGTAACTGGGAATGAGCTTTCATTTGGGTTCCTATGAAAAATAGGTTGATTCTGTTATTTCTGTATATTAGTGTATCATAGGTCAGTGTTCTTAGTGCTAGAAAGGCTGCATGGATTATTGCTAATATTTCCTGCTACAATATGAGTGCTATGATATTTGCTCACTTTCTATGTTTTTGCTCTTACAGGGAAGAGCATACTGTGAATTGTGGGACAAGTCCAACAGAGCATGTGTCAAAATCCTTTTGCTTAGAACATGAATGATCACATGAATCAGATCGGAGATTTAAGTGGTTTAAAGACCATTCATCACATGGAGCAATTGCTTTAATGCTGCTGTAGTGTGAATACGTGGGAGGATGGCCAGGGAAGAGAGAAAGAGAAAGGCAGCGTGGCTGGTCTGACTCAAGTACACCTAAGACTAAACCAGAACAGGTCTGGTACCTGGGAGGATACCTTAAGCCACATTTTGCCTGGAGCATGCCTAATATCTGCCTGACAGTTCATGAATCAGATAAAATCTAGAAAGCCACGCCTTGCTTCCTACGGATGCCTGGTATGCTTGAGGTTCAATTTACCACAAACCATTTTTTAGCTTTAATGGCTTTAAGTAGCAACGCGTTTGAAATCTCAGTGGGCTATATGGTTCCAAAACCAAAGTGCTAGAGGAAAAAGAGAAGTTGGGAGGGTTCTTATTTTACTCCTGTGTTTGATGCTGGGGTGGAGCAATTTTAGGGCACAGCTCTACAACCTCATGGATGCTGTGCTGAAGTTCAAAGGGTTACTATTTTAAGGATTGCTGACTTGTTGAAGGGTTGCTGTTAAACATAATCACCAATACTTATCAAGAAAAATTTTGGTTAATTACATGAGAAATCGCCATTACCCTTTTAAAGTTACATATCATAGAAACCAGACTTTTTTTCAGAATGTCTGGCTATGTATGAAAAATGACAAAGAAGAATAATTATTTTTAGAGTTGAACTGGTCTGTGTGAGCAGTGAATTGATAATGGGCTTTTAGTCTGTAATCTCACATAAAATGTCTGAGGTTAGCTTGCTGTTGACAAATAGTTACAACCCCTAACAACTGTTTCGGTCGGGACATCGTATGGTAAAGTTGACTTAGCAGCTATATTATGTATACTATATATAGCAGTGGTATGTAATAGTGACAGAGACTCTAGAATGGAGAAGTTAAAATTATAGAAAACAGAAAAGATTATTTTAAAATGGCGTCCAAAGATGAATTTAATACTCATTCAGATAACTTCTGCCTTCACTATGAAACTTGGATTTTACAGGAAGATATGATTTGACCTCATTTTAGAACAAAGAGGAACATATTTTAGCAGATGTTAACTTGATCTTCAGCTAATAACTATGTGGAGCAGGAGGTATACCGAATATCAGCAGAGCTCATTGGAGTTATTGTAATCCTAGTTGTACACAGCACATTATGTAGAATGTAAAGTACTTAAGCATTTTTCAGTATTGATTTCAATACTGTGATAATTAAGAACAGGTGCATATAAATTAGAAGAGAGGCACTCTAATTGTTACTAAATAACTCCTTTACAACAAGAACTTTACATAATTAAATGCATAATTAAACATTAATGACCAAGATCATTACTGGCAATTTTATTCCATTTACACATGATTTTAGCCTCAGGTGAAGCCTAACATTTTGGGAAAGCTGTCATTCATGCTGCTTTCTGCTTTGTTTGCTTTACAACCACATCATATTCTAGCTTTGAAAAGTTGTCTGGATATTGATTTCTAATATGGATTTAAAGGAACACTGCTTCCAGATTCAATCCTGCCTCCAGCACTAACAACATATGTAGTAACCTAATAAATTACACCAGCTATTATAATGAACTGGCAAATCTTGTGGTCCAGTATCTCTACAAAGCCTTCACTGGGAAATCCAGCCAACCGTATGCAAGTATGCATGTTTTAACATTTTAAAACACACTTTGATTTTTTCTAGCTACTTTGCAGTCACATTTTTCAGTTTTCCTTTTGATTGTTGTTATTGCAATCAACATCCCACATGCTTTTCCTTTCCATGTCAGCCATTGAGGAAGACAATGATGAAACAGTTGCTTTTCCATGGCTGAATTCTTATCCTTCAAGCTCAAATCTAACCTAGTCTTTGGTTATTATAGCCTTGATACACGATACTTCAGGAATAAGCTGAGCAAGACTTTGCCAAGAGGCTGCACTAGAGCTGTCCCAGCAATCACTGAAACTAGAACAAAGCACAGAGGAGACGTTTAACCTGTCTGTGTACTACAATAGCTGTCCAATCAAAGGAGAAAGTTAACTTGAGTTTCATAGTTATATTTAGGTAGCTGAGGAGGTTGGTGTCACAGTAACATTTCTACTTGGTCACTGATTGAAAATCCTTGCTCTGAGAAATGCCAATTACACAGTGAAAATCAAGCAATGTTCCTAGAACTGTGTTTGTCCAAGTTTTATGACAGGGACTTGCCTTTAATGGCTGCATTTCTGAGGAGTTATTTACAATGTACTGTCTGATAAATTTCAAAAATACCTTTAAAAAGGATCCCATTGTTCATCCTTTACTAGTTTTCTACAATTGTTTAGGACATTAAAAACTTGGGTTTAAAATACTAAAGCTTATTTCCTCTATAACCAGTACAAAATTAGCAATAGAAGAATCTCCAGAAGTTTGGAGATATATCATCTAAAGCTCAATGTCTGTAGAGTGGGTAAAATGGGACAAGACATCCACCAGATTCCCAGTACTTCTTCCCATAAAGTGATCAGAATAAGGCCTTTCTTACCAGATTCTCACTTAACTATTTGTGCTAGAGAAGCTGATCCAAACATAGTGGATCACATCTACTCCTCTTGTAAAGCTGCATAAACTGTTTTCTCTGTTTTAGAATAAATCAGTCATGATCTCATTTTATTTCCCAAAATGTAAATACACTTTTTTTCTTTGTTGTACAGCATTTCTGCTGTGGATTTCTTTTTTTTTTTTTTTTTTTAGGAAACTACAGCCTGGTCAGTCTCACCTCTGTGCCTGGCAAGATCATGGAGCAAATCATCCTGGAAACTATGCTAAGGCACATGCAGAATAAGGAGGTGAGTGGTGACAGCCAACATGGCTTCACAAAGCGCAAATTGTGCCTGACAAATTTGGTGGCCTTTGAGGGGGTTACAGCGTTGGTGGACATGCGAAAATAATGGAAGATTGGTGAGGCGAATTGTAAATTCACTCAAGTGACTTGCAGCTGGAGTCTAGAAAAATACATATATAATTCTAATTCTTGTCTATCCTTGTGTGTTTGACAAGCAGAAAATCTGCATTAAGATAACATAGGCCTGTGGTAGGCTCAGAGGCACCCTATCAAACATGCCTGAGATTCCTGCCCTGCTGTGGGAAAGAAAATGGCAGGTGAAATTGAATATAAATAAATTACAAAAATTATGCACAGCAATCATGCATGAAGCTGTCAGTACCAAGCTGAGCATTATGAGTCAGAAATATTGCTGTTACAACAGTTGTATGAAAAAGTCAACTTAGTGCTCAGTAACAATCAGAAAGGCAAATTGAATGAAGGTACTCTTCTAGAGCCTGCATCTCAAAAAAGAGAACTCAGGAGGTGGAAAGCCTTTGTCAGAACTATGCTAATCTCAAAATGCCCCAGAACTGCAAATGACTGCAGGCTGGGAAATACTAGTTGTACATATACATACATTCTACCTGTTCCTACATTCTTCCCTTGGTATCACAGACGGAAGAGAAATCATCTTAAGTGTGACCTAGTACTGCCATGCTACATTCCTATTTTCAGCAATATATATAGAGAAGATATTTGTATATGGGGAATATAAAGATCAGGGATAGAACCATTGCTGAAATTCTTCCTTAATTACTAACACAATTGCTGTCTCTTGGAAGCAATACTTACCTTGGTCTCGCTCTAGCTTCAGCATGGCTGAACTGTGTGTGTAACCAGGATCGATATACTTGCTGCTGTTTCTTCCTAGGAGAGAATTTGAAAATTGTCAGAGAGTTTCCATTCCATAAGATAGCTAACATATATAGACTGCAGGATGAAGAAAACAAATTGAAGTTTTTACCTCTGTTTGGCTTGATGTGGACCAGATGACCTTTCAATTTTTGTTTTTACAATACTTATGTAGTCTCATGCTTGCGCCTATTCTTGTCACGCCTTTGGCAAGAATGACTATTTTTTCATAATAATTTTCTACATAATAGATGTAACTCATATATAATATACCAAAAGTCTATTAAACACAAAAACATTCAGGAAGTCTCTAATGAAAAGACTGTAGGAAATTGGGAAAGAATATAAAGGAAATTGTCCCTGTGTACCTACCCAATTTCAATGGTCTTTGTTTAGACAACTGCCACTAGCTGTTGTCAGAGACTTTTGGTCCATCCTGTGTGAGTTCAAACTCATCAGTCTCTGATCACAGAATCTATGTTTGTATAATAACAGTGGCAAGCAGCACTGGCACAACTTTTATGAACCCCAATACTGTAAGATACTATTTTCAGATAAAAACGTTGACATATAATAATAATTTAGATAATAACTATAAGTGCCTCAGTTCTATTTCAGCATCTTAATTAACTAAATATTCTGAAGAAGAAAGAGATTGGGATCCTGCTCATTTTGAGAGCATGCAAAACATCCTCATCTCAGTGGGCGGTTTGAGTAGGCAAAGAACGCAGGAGCTGGCTTTGAAAATAGGTGGAGAGAGCCCATCTGTGAGGGAGCGGTCAGATCAGTCTCCGGGCACATCCAACGCTCAGCAGCTGGTGCCAGCACAGGCACCAGTCAGTGCTAGCTCTAGTGATGGTTTGTGATTAGGCAGCCCGTGCCCATCGGGAAAGATCAGACCCTGGAATTGGGTTGTGTATTCTGCAGGGAGCCAGGACAGAGGATGGGGTAGGAAGTTGATAGCAGGGAGCTGGCAGCTCTGGCTGCCGAATGAGTGGGTTGATATAACTGGAGCTGTCTGAAGGCTAATGGCTTCATTCCTAGCTATAATGAATTGAAATAATCAACCCCAGAAGTCGTGTGTGTGCATCACTGTTGCCAAATTAGTGTCTGATAAGAAAGGACAAGCTTCTGGTGCTCTGCAGAAAGAAGGTGACATTTTAGCAGCCACTACTGTGGATATTTAGATGCAGCAAAAAAGATCTCCAGACAGTGCATTTCTTACATGAACAGAGGACACATACCTCTGGTATAGTGATTTTACTGTGCTTATATTAATTTTCTGCCATCAGCTCTTTTTTTTCGGTTCAAATTCAGCAATATTCTTCAATGGAGTTCTAATAAATTTCAGTATGCCAATGGTATTTTAAGGTGATACTCTGCTGTTGTCACTGCGCTGCTGTTCTTCACAGAGCATCATTTCCAACAATGGCTTTGTACAGGTGAATCAGAGAAAGGCAAAGAACTGAACCTCTCTGGACGTCTTTTGTGAAGGGCTGAGGGGAACAGCTGGCTTTCCCAGCATTTTCTGCTCAAAGAGGAAGATTTGAGCTATCTGTATCTTTCTCTAGTTGACAAAAGTCTGAGGTTCATCTGCTAGTGAATAGTGTTAGATACTACACTAATCACAATACGAATGATGAAGTACCTGTTATCACTGGGAAACTGAGTTAAAAAATTATGTTGATTTTTGGTGTCTTGAGAGTCTATATACACAGAAAACAAAGCTAAAGGAATATTACTTTGGTATGCTTGTATAAAGCAACAAAATGAAGATGTGAGTAGGGTTCCCCTTCTCTTATATAAAATCCTTCTGGAAAAAAATAATTCCAAAAGAATTTTCCACCAGTGATCCCACTTTAGAGCTTCTTGTGCCTCTAGCAGATGTAGATTAAAGCTTTATCCAAAAGGAAATTAAAATAAAAAAAAATTGCCTAGCAGTTTTGCCTCAGAGAAGAAAAGCAGCTACACGTTTCAAACAGAAATGTATGTAGCACAGGGAATTTACAGGGGAAAAACACATTTTAAACTTAGGAAGGAAAAAGCACCTTCAACAATGTCATACATATCAGAGTGTACATATATCTTCCAAGTCAAATCTGACTAATCTCCTAATAAAAAAAAAGGGTCAGCAAATGGAAAGATGACATTAATACAGACCACGAAGACAGCATATTCTGATCATGCCTTATACACCACAAAACTATTAGCTCTGATAATGGAATTTTTAATGTTGATTGTTACATAATAAAAGTATATCTAGATTTGCAGTTTGCTGGGATTCTGTAACACAAATATCTTGTACAAACTATTGGTTTATGCAAATTTTCTGTATCTCTGTAGGTCATGTTTCTCTCTGA
>WKFP01014171.1:383549-397672 GCA_011057875.1 Pterocles orientalis | reverse complement strand
CTACTGACCACCCCCCTTCTGATACACCCCAGGATGCCATTGGCCTTCTTGGCCACAAGGGCACAGTGCTGGCTCATGGTCATCCTGCTGTCCACCAGGACCCCCAGGTCCCTCTCCCCTACACTATTCTCCAGCAGGTCAGTACCCAACTTATACTGGAATCTGGTGTTGTTCTTGCCCAGATGCAAGACTCTACACTTGCTCTTGTTAAATTGCATTAAATTTTTCCCCGCCCAAATCTCCAGCCTGTCTAGGTCTCGCTGAATGGAAGCACAGCCTTCTGGCGTGTCAGCCACTCCTCCCAGTTTCGTATCATCAGCAAACTTGCTGAGGGTGCACTGTATTCCCTCATCCAAGTTGTTGATGAATATATTGAATAGCACTGGTCCCAATACCGAACCCTGGGGGACTCCACTAGATACAGGCCTCCACTAGACTCCATCCCATTCACCACAACTCTCTGGCTTCTTTTCTCCAGCCAGTTCACAATCCATCTCACTGCCCGATCATCCAGATGGCACTTCCTCAGTTTAGCCGCGAGGATACTGTGGGAGACGATGTCAAATGCTTTACTGAAATCGAGATAGACCACATCTACTGCTTTACCATCATCTATCCACCTGGCAATGTCCTCATAAAAGGCGATCGGGTTGGTCAAGCATGACTTCCCCTTGGTGAAGCCATGTTGACTGCCTCTAATGACCTTCTTATCCCTGATATGCCTAGAGACAGCATCTAGAATAAGTTGTTCCATCACCTTTCCAGGGATGGAGGTGAGGCTGACCGGTCTATAGTTACCCAGGTCCTCCTTCTTGCCCTTTTTGAAGACTGGTGTGACATTCGCTTTCCTCCAGTCCTCAGGCACCTCCTCCATTTCCCACGACTTACCAAAGATGATGGAGAGTGGTCTAGCAATGACTTCCGCCATCTCCCTCAGCACCCGCGGATGCATCCTATCAGGACCCATGGATTTATGGGTGTCCAGATTACTTAACCGCTCCTTAACCCAGTCTTCATCTACCAGAGCAAACTGCTCCTTTGTCCTGACTTCCTCTGGGGCTTCAGGGGTACGGGACTCTTCAGGAAAGCCTCCGGCAGTATAGACAGAGACAAAGAAGGCATTCAGTAACTCTGCCTTCTCTGTATCTTCTGTCACCAAAGCACCCACCTCATCGATTAGTGGACCTGCATTGCCTCTGGTGTTAGCCTTATCTGCAATGTATTTGAAGAAGCCCTGTCTATTATCCTTTATATTTGTGAATATATCTTGCCCAGAAAGCCACTTGGAATAAAAAGGGAAAGCAGGGGATATTGCAATAAAAATATTGTTGTGATTAATTACCATTCATGGTTAGTCAGATAAGCTGCCATCAGCAGTCAGAAAGACACACACACTGTATAAAAATACTGCCTTTTTTGCTGTGTTGTTTCTAAAAGTCTGTAATAAAAAAACCCCTTGTTTCTAAAACTCTTCAGAAATTGAGATTTATTGTTTTAGACACAAAAAGTGTCCCAAGAAACACAGGTTATTATTATTCTGGCAAGTGTTAGTAGTGCCAGTCATACTTGCAAATGATCATGAGATTAGATGAACAGAAGATTTTGAGTTATACCATAACTCTGTGGAAATGCTTTTTAACTCAGTTATGAAATATTGTGAACGTAATCTCAGAGAAGCTAAAGCACTGGTGAAAACAGCTTCATTTAATGGCTTTATGGCACCATTCAGGAAAGCAAGGAAGTATGTGCCGAAAAGTGCCTTTTTTTTTTTACACTTTTGCAATACAAGCAAAAAGCACAAACACCTGCTGGAGGTTAATGCAGACTGAAATGTGATTTTGTGCTGAACAGAGAAAAAGTTGGGCCCTGTACCACAGTTAGTAAGCTTTCACATAGAGGAAGACTTCCTCTTTTGTGAGCATGAGGATCAAACACTTTATTTAGTCTCAATGGATAAAATGCTCTATGTTGAATATGCTGCTACTAAAATCTGAGTTGCTCCTCCATTCAGACGCACTGTTATCATCTCAGCATCAATCCTTCTTTCTCAGTTTTATTGGAATATGAGGTAGCAACAGCAAGCTCTCAGGAGTTTGAAAACATCAGAGATTGGCTTGCTTTTTATTATACAAGTATTTTCTAGGAAATGTATGCCTGCTCCTGCATCCACTGGAATTTTTTTGTAAACTTTCGTCTGAGACACATAAGTGATTTAACCTTGGCAGTACTAATCTGAAGTGACGATACCGGTAAATGAAAACATTTTTCCATTCTGAAGAAGAACAATGCTTTTCACAGTGACAGTTAAATATGTGTAGGAGTGCAGCCTTGTTCAGAGAGATGGAAAGAGGATCACCTCTTCCTCCTCTCATCCTGTGTGTGACATGCCTCACTGTCTGTCACCTTCTGAATTGTTACCTAAAGGTTTTCTTCACTGTGGGACGTTCACCAGTTCTGGGCTGTGCCACTGATGATGCATTGAGGTATTAGGATCTGAAAGATGACTTATGTCATGTCTGACTTTCACCTTTCTTTTTTTTTTAATTACCCCCGCCCCCCATTTTCTTTTAATAGCCACTTTTTGGACACCATCTCAGTGGGCTGCAGCTCTCTGTCCGTGCAGAGGCAGACTAAACATGGCAATCACCTCTAGCCTGTGTTGGACTGTAGGCTGAGTTACCTCAGTTCTCCTCTTTGCAAGGCAAGAGAAAGGCATGGCAACACTCGCTACCGATTAGCATTGCTGTGAATATATCACCATCCTCAGTATCAATCACACAATTAACCAAGCACTTCTCTTGATTCAGAACCATGTCAAACCATGCTAGTTCTTTCTATATTATTCCTCTAAGATATTGTCCTTCCATTGGACCTATCTGTTCCCTCTTGCTGTTTCATTTGAAAGCTCCTCGAGACCAGGAACTGCCTTTTGAATCTGTATTACTTCAACCTGAGTCAATGACAAAATCGTCTTTTCTATCTCCATTTTCAGGTTCAACATTGGCTTCAAAGGGAGGAGTATGTGTCTTCATCTGATTTGCTTACACCATTTATCTGAATGAAACTGACATAGAATAGCAGTTCCAGGTCCTGTTAGATTCTTGGCAGAATGCTTTAGATTAATAAGGTTCCTTTAAAAAAAAAAAAGACTAATACAATAACTAGATCCGTTTGTGCTTTTGAACACCACACTGACAGCATCTTTACAGACTCTCCTACTGCTCAGGAAGCCATAGAAATCTGTAAATTATTTTAGAGATAGAAGGTATTTTAGACAGACAATGAAGAAAAAATGTTGAGCTGACAAATAGCAAGATTCTACCAGATACTATGGCTGTTTGCATGGCTAGCTGTTTGAGAAGTAGAAAAATGAGTCTGTCAGTTTTGTTACTGACAACTGCATAATTTGCTTCCTAAGTAAACTCAATTAGAGGTATAGCTATGGATGGGGAAAGGCCCAAAGTTAGATTACGGTCTATAAAAGGATTAGAACCTGATAATTGTTTAATGGAGAGTAAGCAGCTACTTCTGTTATCTCAGGAGTAGCAAGAGGTGCTTTGTAAAGCAGCTATTCAGTGTTAATCATGGACTACCTTTGTGACAGAGCATTTCTTTCTATGATTTATCCAACCAGAGCACAAATATTCTTCAATAATTGCCATGATTTAAGAAATATATGAAGCTTGTCACTGTTTAATTTAAATCCAGTCTCTGCTGTGTAGCTGGAATAATCTTCTGTATCTTCTTTTCATAACCTGCTTTATAAGAAAAACCTACTATTTCTTTCTATGGCTCTCTGGCAGAATTCTGCAGCGTGTTACATCAACAGAATGTCAAGGAGCTGTATTTCCTGTCTTGAGTTGCATTTCCTATAAGACCAAGTCTTTCGTGTCACAGTAAAATTTAGAACCAGCCCAAGAATTTTTACAGGATACCTGCTCATTTAACCTTTAGCAAAGGAAAAACGGCAACTTGCCTCTGTTTTCTGTGAGTGAGTTTTACATAGCTTCCCCAGTGCTGATGAGCAGTAAGCTGTACTGCCATGTATTCTCTAAGTCAATAATGTGATTTTACTTCAGTGTTAGTGTGACATGTCCAGGCATGAGAAGGCAAGAGACAAAGAACAGAGAAAAATTTGGAGGGGAGCAGAAGTGATCCCCTCAAGGTCCTCAGACCGTGTAGGAGCACAGGGAAGCTGGTGAAGAGCTTGGGTTAAGCGTTAAACAAGACAAGATTTGAACGAGGACCAGGAACAGAGAAGGGCAGCCAGACTGGCAGGGAAGGCAGGCTGGAAATTGGGATGGAGCAGAAGAGTTTACAGATACTCTGACATTTCAGTTCCCACAACCTTGAACTGAACTGGGCTCCAGATTTCAATTATGAGCAAACAGAGAGAAAATGACATTTCTGTTGCCACTTTTTTTCCCACAAGTCACTTTGTTATGAATCAATCACCATTCTTTTGAGATGTAGCTCTAAAAACACACCAGGAGCAAGCCACCCACTAAGCTAACATATGGAAGATTAGGGGAAATTCCATACTTAAGGGAAATGGAAACATTTTTTACAGAGATTTAATTGTTGGCTGCTTGAGATTGCTTAGGGGCTTAAGACACTAGATTAAAATGCAAAGAAATATTGCTGTGGGAAGGGAACAGTAAAGATCTGTTATATGCAAATGCATCACACCTCTGTTCTGTTTCACTGGCTATTATTTCCATATGTGTGTGCATGTAGCAACTATAAGTACTATATATTATAGTAAAAACAATTCTAAAAATGTCTTTTCACCCATGTTCTGGTATCTTGAACTAAGCGTTGCACCTCTTCCTCTTTACGTGATCAGAGAGAGGTTCACATGTTGGAAGTAGATTCCCTCTTAGGGGAAACAAAAACCAGATTATTCTGGCACACTAGAAAATATATTTCTCATTTCAACTGTAAAGAACAAAGAGAAGACCTTTGAAAAATGAATCTAACAGAATCCCAGTTGATTTGGATTTACTGCAGGTCTGTACAGGGGTTTACATTTTTTTTTGAGGAAAAATTACTTTTGAAAGCCATCAATTATAACTCCAAGATCTGAATAAAACAGATCAATTATTCAAACATAGCTCAGCCAGAGGAGCAATTTGATCACAGGGCAGGATTTTAAAATTCAAATTTAAAGAAAGGCTCTCAAAATCAACAGCACTAGGTATTATTACAGACATGTGATTAATATTTACTTAAAAATATAATCCATTTTTCTTGCAGATTTGAAACTGATCTGCTAAAGAAAAGATGCACTAAGAATAGGACAGATCGGTCCCCACTGTGGAATGTAGATCTGGGTCTAAACTAAGATTAGATGTGTTTAGATCTGAGTTTTGATGTAGTTCTTTACAGAAATAACATTCAGTTGAGAAGCTGTGATTTGAATGCACCAGATTTTGGTGAAATTTATATTCAGACAAGTTCCGCATCGCATTAATGTTTCAGGACTACAGGACCTGAGTAAACTCAGACATATGTCTAGATGCAACATGCAAAATATTCCCCAAAATATTTGAAAGTTTCATCAGCTTAAAAAGGATCTTGTAATCTTGAGTTCTGTTCACAGAATTTCATAATTGGTTTACTCAGGAAAAGTTAAGAATTGAAATGAAAGACAGTCTTGTTACAATATACAGTACTTAAAATATCCACTTCAGCATTTTGCAGAACACTATTGTATGAAAAATATTGACATTTTGTTTCTCTTCAGTTAGAATTAAACAAATATCCAAATTCAGTTCATTCTCTCTAGTGACAAAATGCTTTGTGAAAGGCACTCTTTGCAGAAGGAAGATAGAATTCGGAATTCTTACAAGAAATCCAAGTAATCTTTTCAACCCTATATCCGGAAGACAGAGTAAGGATGGAAGAGGAAACATAACCCAGATTCTGAATGATGACAAAACATACAGGCAAAAAGTCTTGTTCTCCCTTTCTCACCTCCACTTATCCTATACTTCCAGTTACCTCCCATCCTGTAGTCCAAGTGCTTTGCCAGCTCTTTATCAGACTTCCATAAGGCTGGCAGGCAACTCGTCTGTTATTATCATGTCTATATAAATAAGTGTTGTTCCTCCTTCCCAGCAACTCTACTAAATCAGGGCTCCATATCCTGTTTGTCCTCCAAAATGTGGCAGGGATATTTTTTCTTCTTCTAATCTTGCCAAGCTGCCTTACCTCTGTATCCCTGTCATAAATTAGTGACTCGAAATCACCAAAGCCTGAGGGTTTTACTGACTGATCAAGTACTAGAGAACAGACCCCCTAGATCAGATCCCTATATGACTGCTGTCTAAACACAACACATAAATTGAAGCATTATATCTCTCTGCCACTCACAGTGGCAAGAAATGTATTGAGCTGGCAGTAGGAGCATACTGACACTATCTCTCCAGCTGCTGAAACAGAGCAACAAAACCTTCTGCCTAGACTTAACACTTTCTATAAAGACTAAGAAACACCTATTAACAAAAAACCCACAACATAAAGCTGTTTTAAAATGCTAGTGCTAATGTTTTAACTATATTTCTGCATTAGGGACTGAAACAAAGAATAAGAAAACATTAACAAAATATTAATTTTAATAACTAAAAATTCTGGGCTAAGTAATTATTTCTAAATTACAAGGAATGAATATATATCATCCAAAACAATAGGGAGCAAATTAATGAAAACCCAAGAGAAGTCTGGAATTAGTGACAAGTTGAGACCTATTGAGAGATGTTTTCATTAAATGTACACTGAGTACAAAAATGCCTTTGCTACTGGCCTGAAGGTCCCCTCTAACTTTCAACCTGTTTAAAAAAGATATTAGCACTCCTCATTCTAGGTAGATTTGGCAAAAATATGTGAGCTCCTTTTCTCCCCATACATTAACTGAAATCAAGTACTTTCACATCTAACAACTGTTTTAAATACAGTTATTGTAGGCCAGACAATGAATGTATAATGCACTATGTTAAAATTCAATTAAAATGGCTGCTTCACCAATTTTTAATTGATTTTAATTTTTAAAGAAAATCATTGTGCAAATTTTGCTCCTGTATTAAAAATATTTGTCTGATGGCAACATGATGCAATTTATTGCTTTTAAAGGGATGCATTAAAATTCTCCAGGATTCATTTGGAAAAAATGAGATTGATAATATCTGCTTCAGTTCCATATAATTTTTCCTTTCATATTGTTGGAAACCATTATGCATACTGCTGTGCCTTGTTTTGTATATTTTGCAACTCTCCCTTACAGCAGGCACATTTCCACGATGGTGGAAGAGATTACTGTGAGAATATATTTCTTGACTGTCTCTCTTGGGTGCTATATGGTGCAACTAACTTCTAAGAGCCTCCACTGAAAGATGGCCTGGTAAGAGATAATACAGACTGCTCCTGTTAGTAGACAATGAGAATTGACTGTGAAGTTGGGTGAGACAGAATTCTATTAGAAGAGAAAAAAACCCATTCAACTTCTTTGCTTCAGTGTATGTACAGACAGTGGCGCATGATGAATATCTAAATTACATTTTCCCGTGTATTCTCATGCATTGACATTTACCAGGGAGCAGCTAACTGTTACAAGTTCAGACCATAGTTTGCCCCATGCTATTGTGCTCTTACATGCCATCACAAAATATACAACACATACATAAGAGATTTAGAAGGTACTGAGAAAAATCTACACGTGTGCACAGGACAGATCTTTGTTTCCTTACTTCACTGCATCTTGATTCACAGGGTACTTGTGTACACATTCAAAACTTATGCCTCATCAAATGCTTATTTGAATTATCGAGTGCATGGTTGTTCCGAGCAAGACGTTTGTGAAACAAGTAGCACATAAATTGAGAACTGATCTTAGGGGAAAAAATATGGAAGAGGAGTACTGCTGGTAGGAGACGGTTTAAACTATTCATAAGGCTACTGAAGAAGTCAAAGCAAAAAATTTCATGACAATGAAGAGAAGTGTGCATTGGAGAAAGAAACTGTTACTGTTAAACCAGCAGATAGAGTGAATAACATAACAACTGATCCTATTAAAGACTACACTTTATACGTGTTGTTTCAGAAGAGTCTAAGTTTTTTATATCCCCTAAAGGATTTTTCTCTGTATGTGGGTTATGCCTGTGAAAAGAGCAAGCAATTTCTTGGATTGTCATTCTGTGTACAAGATAAGTGTAAGGCTGGAATAACAGATTAATGCAGGACATTGAAAAGCCTTCAACACAGACTTGCTCAGGTCACTCTCAAGTCTCCACTTGCATGAAACCCACTTGAGAAAAAGGAAAATACAAAGAAGAATAACCAAGATAGAGTTTGCTGACAAGTACAGATTTGGACTGTGCGTGCCTCCATTTTCAACAACAGTGACAGCGAGGAGTATCTTTTTGAAGGTGTAGAGTAGGAAGAGAGCTTTTGAAGTACAAAAGTAGCAGATGGAAGAAGCGGATTAAGATAGCAATGATGGGGTAGTTATGGGTAGCAAAGAGCAACAAATCTCCCTGGTCTGGATGGCATGAGACAGCATGAGCCCAGCAACAGCAGAACCTGGGAGAACAGTGGGTAGCAACTGCCTTGGAGCTTAAGAGGTATTTGGGAAAAGAAGCGGCAGGAGTCGCAGGCATGCAGCCAAGTGCATCATAAAGGACCAGTTGCTGTTACAGAACCTCACGTACACCTGGTCAGTTACTACAATGACAGGCCCTGTTACAGCTATCAAAAAAGATAAACCACAGCTGTGCAGTGGCTAGAGCAATGCAGAGCTGCACACATATGCAGACGTAAATCAGAAAGAGAACAAAGAGCAGTGCTGCTAAATCAGTAGGGATGTTTCCTCCCCCATGGCTTTCATGTCTGTTCTGAGCCTTGGAGAATGTCTCTGCAGACTGCCACACAGCACAGGCAGCTCTCTCCAGCTTTTCAGGCTCTCAGCATTCCCTATCCTGAAAGATGCTGGCTATTAAAAAGCTTTTAAATTCTGATTTCAGAGGTGCTCAGCCTTTGAAACTCCAATCAATCTCAAAGGGAATTGCAAATAAATCTTCCTAAAATTGTATTTATGTGAAAAAAATCAATTATCTTTCAAATTGCAAGCCTGTTATCACTTATTTTTCATTGTAGAATGACAGATTTTCTTTTATTTTTGCCATTAAGAATCTATCACAATGTTCTTATTGTTTTATCTTCAAATTAGGAAAAAAAGTCATGAAATAACAGACAAAATACCCACTTTCTTCTCTCCTCTTCTGCGTTTCTTGGAAGTAATTTGTTAGTTTTTCTTTCTGTTTGTTGTCGTTTTGTCTTTGTGAATTCAAAGTTTCAAGCATAGAATAAGATACCTTAGTCCTGTGGTACACTATCAGAAGGTTAAATCTTTGTCATCAAAGATGTGAATTCTGTGTGAGCAAGCCCCTGTTCTAATGGGGGTTAATGTTGCTTGGTGCAGATATAGGGCCTACTTCTTTGGAGCAACTTGAAGAGGAAATATTGCTAGTTTGGAGAAAATGTGAAGATTGGAACAAGAGTTTTAAAAATATTAATCAAGAACCCTAAATAGAACAAAGTATTTTTATTTAGACATTCAACCAAGTCTAATGTCATTTTCATGTGCTGGAAGTTATGAGGCTTTTGCATTTTGGAGCATATAATCTCCAGAGACTATGATCAGAAGATCTGGATGCAGGATGGTGATTCTGTTTCCCATACTGACACAGACTGTTATAGCTCTTCAGATCAAAAATGTTGTGCATCAGGAAAGCTCTATTTGTAACAATCATGAGCGTTAGAAATATGCTATATTAATAGTTTGCCATCTGTCAAGAGGGAAAAGTCAGAAATACGGTTAACTGAGATTCTTTCACTTTTGCTACTGAATAGTTTAAGTTTAAAGGATATATCCCCGAATAAAATCTCAGTTAAATGTCAGAACATAAGCTTGCTTCAAAGCAGAGTTTCAAATGTGTGCAAAGGGTCCTTCTTAGCCTCTCTGCATTGCCTTCTTTTTTAGTATCAAAAAGTAAACTCAATTGACACAGCTTTAAAATCACTATGTGAACCAGAGTCACCTGTGCATCCCAGAAGTCCTTCAAACTAATGGTTTGTAAAAATCCTCACAAAGGTAGGGATTAAAACTACTGAATTTAAGGTATTAGAGACAATGCAGCTGTTTGCCAGGTCACTGTTTCTGTAACAGAGTTCACCTGAATGTGCCAAACAGTCTCTGTACCTGCCAAGTGCATTGCTCTGCTTTCTGCATTGAAACATTCCTGTGGCACAAAGGGCTCCAAATATTGCGGTGGCAGAAGGCTCAGAGTTATTGTACAAATAGTGGTGATACCTTTTACACAGCTATCTTACTCTATCAAGGATAAGTACAAATGGAAGGGGGCAAAGGAAGAAAAGTTGAGCTAACAATAATTCTGAATAAAACAGGGTTTCTCCTGCAAGATCGCGTTTCTTGTCTAATCAGTATTAGAGGAAATGACTGTGAAGTACCAACTCTGCAAGAAAAAGAGAATGGCTATTGGATTAATTTTTCCTTTGAAAAATACATTTATTATTCTTTTTTTGGTAGCCCTTTCAGATTATTGAATGAGAAAAGATCAATAACCTTTGGTTTGAGGTAAACCAGAGAACTGTCACTTTTTTCCTTCTCTCCCACTTCACCTCCCAATATTGACTTTAATACCTACTTATCCTTATTGTTTACCTCCTACAAATTTATAAAGAAAGTATATGGCTTATCATACATTGAGACATGGCCTACTAGAACTGGTAAGCATCGGTCTGTTACAGAATGGTCCAGCTGGTCTGCCACGCCATTAATGGGTCCATACACCCAAAAGCACAGGAATTATAGTCTCTTTGGAAATCACTGGTAGAGATTTGAAGTTAAATGCAAATAGGTGGTGGTATAGCACAGATGATGGTGTGTTAGGAAGTGAAAGAGTTTTATCAGAGTACAGAAAATTGTTAAAGAATCCTATTCTACAAAATGCTTTTAATCACTGCTCTGACTTGTGGTCTGACATGCAACATACCTCTGCAGGGTATTTGTATTTCCTTGTTCCAGGGAAAGGCCACTGAACTCTGGGGATGACAGATGGACAAATACCAAGTGAATTCCAGGTTGACATCAATCCACTCAGAGTTCATTGTTGAGCTGCACATCAATGGGAATTTCCTTTTTCTTTTTAGCTTTGAAAGTATCAAAACCCGTGACTCTTCTGGAAAGGGGAAAACCCAAAGATTCCGTCAGCTAATGAGAACATAAACTACTGAGATCAAAGTCAGTACAAGCACTTGGTCTGAAATATGGAGTCCTAATCACTGGAACTGATGGATAAGAAAAGAATAATTTCACATCTGACAAAGTAAAATGTAATTATTACAAAAGTGGTGATAGAGCAGGTAAATGACTTGCCCCCAAATTTATAAAATCAAACCTAGTTAATTATATCTCAGCTAATAAAAACAGCAGTGATAAGACTGTTACAGATTGGTGAGAAATTAATTAAGTCTTTAATGAACTTTATGGCAAATTACATAAATCAGAGATAACTTAATGAAAGTCCATAAGATTTTTAGTAGCAATTAGATTTTTCAATTGCTCAAAGATAAAGAAAATAACTACTAAAATCCTCTCTTCCCTCCTGGAAGATTCTGAAAGACATTAAAGTAGTGGAAACAGATATTACCAATGAATAATAGGTTAAACAGTGAGATCATGAAATAAGCTTAGAGTTTTATTTTTGAATAATGGTCACTTGTAGAGCTGACCAGAGAGTATTTTGAAAACCCTATATATTAAACAACAAAGTCAATGGTGGCTTTTTTGATGAATATAAGGAAAGATGTATGCATGCTGTGTAGACACACATATAAAACAACACGATTCACACAGTGAAGGTTTTTGCTGGACTTGCAGTAAGTGATAAGCAGATTTTGTTTGTAGAAATGTTTCAATAATTATTTAAAAAAAAAAACTCGAAGAGGAACAAAAGGCAAACTTAGTTTTCAACAGCACTTTTGTAAGATCAGGGTTCCTCACAGCACTACTGTAAGATAAATTTACATTAAATGTCCAAATGTTTGGATGTAGACAAATTTGTAAACAGGCAAAAGAGGGAAGTTTAGGA
The DNA here is from genome assembly GCA_011057875.1 of Pterocles orientalis. Classification (NCBI taxonomy): domain Eukaryota; kingdom Metazoa; phylum Chordata; class Aves; order Pterocliformes; family Pteroclidae; genus Pterocles; species Pterocles orientalis. The sequence goes on along the minus strand of WKFP01014171.1, from coordinate 385,505 downwards.
ATAGGCACAGACAGCACTAGGGGCCTGATTTCCATTGCATCTCAATATGATTAGAAACTTAGCTTTCTTGACTCTGAGAGGCAATTAAACCATCAAGAATCATACGCTGAAAATTTATTTCAGATTCAGAGAAGAGCCTAGGTCTCCTGCAGGTTTTTCTAGTTTATGCTATTTATCAGGGACTAGTAAGGGAGAGGTGGAGAAGGAAAAAGATTGTTCCTCCTCTTAAACCATGCCAAGAAGCCTTGAGCCAAATTAGTCATACGAGAATCACCAGCAAAGTCATTAAAAAGCCTGGTTTATTTCTAAATTTTTCAAACTGGTGAAAATAAGTGGTCTTCAGAGTTGTACCAGAAATAATATTTTAAACAACAATGATGTCTGAGTGTATACAAATGGAGAAATCCATTACAGCAGCTAAGGATATCATGAAAGGGTGAGCAAAGAGCAGGTTTTGTGGCTTGCTTCCATCAAGATGGCACTAAATAACTGTAAGATGATCATATGATTTGTAAATGCAATGATCTTCTCTTACTCTGTTACAAAAACAGCCCACCCCCCAATAAATTTTGCCACTCTATGGCCTTCAAGGCACCTGTAGTCACATCACACCATCAGAGATCCCCCTTCAGCCTTCCATATTTCTAATAGCAAGCCAGCAAACCTGTGCTCTGGCTACCTGAAGAGAAGAGAGGTATAATGAAAACTTATTGAGTGACTCCATTCCTTGTGGTTTGCTGGTGGTTCAATTCACGAAAAGTCAAACAAAATATTTTCCCAGAGTATTGCAATCAGTTAATGAAAATATTTCATAGGAGTTGCCAGCTTAATATTTCCTAACCAATGATATCTTGATCTTTCAATTTTTTTTGAGCTTCGTTTCAATTTCTCCTTAGAAACATACAGCAAAATTTTGGGAAAATTCCAGTTTGAACCCCAAATTATAGCATGAAGCCTTCACACAAACTAGTCCTCAGTACTTTAACATGAATTTACATAAAAAAAGACTTGTCCAGACACTGACAACCATGAAGACTGTTTAATAAAAACTGATAGATGGGGTTTTAGATATTGATTTTTATCTTAAACATTGACAAATCATCCAGTACCCACACTGACAAGCAAGAAGATCTGAACACTAGGCATGTTGTGACATGAGATTGCACAGAAGCTACTGTTCTGTTCAGTAAGTATGGCACACACTGATGCAGCCAGAGCAATAAAATGCAGCAGAGTAATAAAGAAAAAAGTTGTTTTAATAACACCTCCTCAGCAGGACAGCTGGCCGCTCAGAGGACATTTGTCTTTAGACATTGAGGCTTTTGAAATTCCCCCTGAGCACTGCTACAGGAAAGGAGGCTGGAGCAAGGGTTCTGCTGTTTGTACTCACATACTGTGAGCAAGACAGCAGAAAGTGGGAAGGGAGGGGCTTGTTGCAGGCTTGGAGTGCAAAGCTGGCTGAGTATAAGTCAGTAAGATCTTTCTCCTAAAACAGATTGCACAAAAGCGTTTCCTACCCTAGCCACAGGAAGGAAAGAGCCAGAGTTTTCAAAGCAGCAGCACCATCTCTCGCACACAAGGCTGACCTTTCAGCTGTTGCTCAGGAAAGTTGGGCTGACTCCAGCCTTGGAGGTTTTCAAAACCCAAGAGGATAAAGCCCCAGGTAACCTGGTCTTATCTGCCAGCTGACTCTGATTTGAGCAGGAGGTCTGGTTAGAGACCTCCTGAGGTCTACCCCAACCTGAATTATTGTCGTGGGTTAAGAGAGAGAGAGTTAATTTTTTTTTCCCTTCTCTTCATAAATAGTTAGCAAGAAGCTATATTTTGGATTCCTGCTCAGGAGAAAACTGATAAGAAGGAATGAAGGAACGTTTATAGTTATTGCCAGGATACTTTCAAGGACAAGTACATTCAGCCTCTCTCCCCTCCACAGATGGGGGGGGGGGGGGGGGGGGA
>WKFP01014171.1:364497-375171 GCA_011057875.1 Pterocles orientalis | reverse complement strand
AGCTATGGACACGTGAGCAGTACACCAAAAGCTCACTGTGCAAATGCAGAGTATATGCATGTCGTGGGTTAAGTAGAAGAGAGAGTTAATTTTTTTTTCCTTCTCTTCATAAATAGTTAGCAAGAAGCTATGTTTTGGATTCGTGCTCAGGAGAAAGCTGATAAGAAGGAGCGTTTAAAGTAATTGCCAGCATACTTTCAAGGACAAATACATTCAGCCTCTCTCCTCTCCACAGACAGAGCGGGGGAAGAGACAGTCCAGTTGCTAGCCTGGGATTTGCTTTTAGGTTAAGACTGAGAACGAGACTGACCAATTATTCCATCCCATGCACATCATACCCAGTATATAGGTGAGGACCCTTATGGGTGAGCGCTCTCTTTTACTTCCCTTGGGCTCCGGATCATCTCACTTCAGGTGCCTGCATTCGCTCTCCCAAGGCCTTTTCTCCCCCCCACAGACGCCGTTAGCCCTCGGCCCGGGATGCTCGTTATCTCCGTTCCGTGAGTTTCGGGATCCTCCCTCTCCAGGGGGATCATTAGCTGTTTTTCCCCAGCTTCGGTCAGCTCTCGGCCTGGGACACTTGGGCTGTTATCTCTGTTCCGTGAATGTCTCCGGGAGCGGTGCACCCCTCTCTTCCCCCCCTTTTTGGGGGAATTGTGAGTGCGGTTTCTGGGGATCATTAGCCGGCAACAGGCTGAGCTTTTGGGGGGGGCAGTATCATTGTGTATCACCCATTCCCTCCCTCCTCCGGGGTCACTGACTGGGAGCAGGCTGGGCCTTTGGTCATCGGGTGGGGGGGCAGTATCATTGTGTGTCACCCATTCCCTCCCTCCTCCGGAGTCGTTGGCCGGGAGTGGGCTGGGCCTTTGGTCATCAGGTGGGGAGGGGCGGTATCACTGTGTATCACATTGCATATTTGTATATAGTATTATTTCCAATATCATTGTAGTTTAGCTATTAAATTGTCCTTATCTCAACCCACGAGTCCTCTTTGCCATTTACCTCTTTAATTCTCTCCCCTATCATTGGGTGGGGGCAGGGGCCATGTGAATGGGTGTGTGTGGTTTGGCCCCCAGACAAGGGCCAGCCTGTCACAATTATCCAATGACTTTGAGGGTAGCTGGACCACATCTGTGCCTTGGCACAAATACGGAATTTTACTTTAAGAGTATCTTTGTAGCTCTCATTTCAAAAGAAGTTGAAAAAATGCGTTCAAACTTTTTGTATAAAAAAATGCAACACTTTGTGATAAAAGTGTGCTCCATGCAGAATTGTGCTGTAACCATAGCAACTTCCATTGAGAGAAAGATCCATTGTAAATCTGTAAGGATCTCATTTAGAAGAGATTTAGTTCTACTAGTCAACGATTTTTGACTGTTCCAATAATGTAAAAAACATTCCAGTTTCTTGCAGAATTGTTTTTAAATAGTGTAGCCATGTGAATAAGAATGGTACCAGAAGCATTTACATTGAACAGTTTCTAAATTTTATTTTATGATTCTTCTGGAACTTTGGTATTTTGGAGGCTAAACTGGAATCCTTCACTATAAAATCATTGCAAGCTTACTTAGTCTGGATTCAACTATTCCAATCTTTTTGCCCTATTATATTTTTCTCATATAGACAAATGTGTCTTTCTTTAAATACTCAGCATCTTGGGGGAGAAAATGAAAAATGAAATTAAGGAAGCTTCCTCCCTCTTAGTACTTTGGCTGTGAGCTCTCCTTAAAATCATCAGCTATCTGTTGCCTTTCAACCTAAGAGAAAATGCTGAACCAATGTTTCCACATGGTTTCTGTCCATCTTGTAACCTTTCTCAGTGGAATATTTGCCTTCATTTCTCACTAAGTTTTTGTAAATTCTCAGATGGCAGAATGGTTTCTAAGGTATCAAACTCAGTGTTGAAATTTGGGATAGTTGTTTTGTACCTTGCTGACAGGGTGATTTACCTACTTACAACCACAATTTAGGATACGTAGAAATATATCCTTAGAGGAAAGATTTAGAAGTTATAGCGGACATTGAGGTTACAGTTTATATATATATATATCTTTTTTACTGTGGGTTTACTTGTACAGTCAAATGCAGAAACAAAGTGAATCATGAATCACCTAAGCTCTGTCTGCTTTTCTTAATACTAGAGCAGAAAAAATCCCGTTAAAGGTGTGTTACCTTGCATGAGAAGGCATCAGCTAGACATCAACAAAGTCAATATATTCCAAATAGCGTTTTGGAAATTCAGATTAGCCTCCTCAAAAGAGCACAGCTCTGGGGACAAATTAACACTGGTGATGTTGGACAACAAAGCATATTTATGAAACAGGTGTGCTTGTAACATAGCTATATATATTGGCAATGATTTGGATTTTTTTTTTGTCCTTTTTTGATAGTGTTCTAGTCCCATTTACTCAGGTATTGAAAACAGCACATAGAGAAGCCCAAGAGCCTTCTAACAAACTCTGCCTGATGATTAACTGTGCAAAGATATGAGAGGCTTTAGGGAGCCTCAGGTTACGTGCATCCAAGCTAATACAGACCACCTTTTTTGTGCTGACAGAAGAATTTCTGCAGATTTTGAAGGCTAGTATTATCTTCTTCCTGAGAAATAGGGACATACCTGCTGAAACGGTTTGGGAAAAAGTCAGCAAGTCCATTACTAAAACCCATCTGTGAAATGCCTAAAGCAGGCTTGGCCTTTCACACAGGTGTGTTTTAATACTTGAAGGTTAATGTGTTGTTGAGTCTAAAAAAAAGTAAAAGACTTCCACACTACTCTCATGTTAAATTTGTCTAGTGGAAGAATACTTAACTTTTCAGAGATGGTAATTTTGCAGGACCTTTTATGAACAATACCAAGAAACTTAATGGAATTACTCATTTCTACACGTTCCTTCTCAATGAGAAAACAATGCTGTTTGTACAGCTAGAATGCTTAATCCAAACTGCCTTTTCCATTACTCTGGCTCTGATACACCCAGGTACTTATTCATGTCTTGACCCCTTTTTTTATCTCTTTACAGATCAGACCAGTCTTAGGGAAGTATCACTTTATCAGCAACAATGCATTCTGTTGTGCAGATAACACAGTTTGCATGTTAACATTGCCTGTAGGTTACAATTCTGTTGGATATCTCCATGGAAAAGGAAGAAATGTCATAAATTTTGCAGGTGGCTGTTTTCTTCAGCTTGCCAGAGGTTTAAAAGCAATTAGTTGCATCTCATCACAATGGCAATCTTTTACAGAGCATACATTTGTCCTGTTTTCTCATTTATCTTCCACTTAGTACAGTGGTTCAAGACTGTTCTTTAGAATTTGAGCTTTGACCTACACTCACTTTTAAATTAAAACCAGTCCTCCTCAACAGTGATCCCGCTTTTCTAAACTTTATTTTTGGAAGGCAGCAGTATGCAACTTTGGGCATTTTTTTTTCCCTCCAAGTCCACGTAGGAGAGGGAAGATGGACATTTTAAAAGTGTAACAGACACAGTGTTACTGCTCAGCCGAAAGAGTGAGTGCATCCAAATGTACTTGTGGCTCTGGCTTCAGTCAGGGTCTCACTAAAATCTGCAGCAGCAAACCTGCAAAAATGTTCTTTGATTTTTGGCACTCCTCATTTTGGAAACCACAATTTGCCACCTTACAGGATCATTATCCACAAACTCAGAGCACTTCCCATAGCACTTTCCCCTCACCTGGAGAACTGCCATCGAAACACAGGCTGGAGTTGTTCTGTCCCATACACACAGCCGAATGAAAGAGAAACACTGACATGGACTGAAGCATGTTTGGATGGTTGCATTCAGGTTTAAGGTACATATTAGATCTCCACATGTTTTTAGCCAGTGCCTTTGTAATTTTCAGCCTAGTAATTATTTCACATTTTTGAGTGTTCCTGTAATAAAGGAAGGTCTTTTTTATCATGTCTGTCCTTGCTCTTTTATTGGAAATAGAAGAGTGAAAGGCACATCCAGCTTATGGGATGGATGGGTTGAACAAGCTTTCATTTAAATACATTTATTGTGGCATACAGGAGTTATTAACTGGGATTTATTTGTATTCCATAAACTTGAATCTGTAGTTTCTAAGAGCAGCCCTTCTTCCACTAAGACAGGAAATATTTTGTTCTGACTGCAGTTCACAGCATTCACACACACAGTGCTTCCTCATGGGAACCTCAACTTTTGTTTCCTTCACAGTGTTAATAAAAGCCAGATCAAAAATCTGTGGTTGCTCTTTGTTATGGAAACCACAACAGTGATGCTGCAGCTGGTTAAATAAGCTGTAAAGCCCAGGGACAGGAATAATTCCCTGTGCTCTCCTCCTGTCGCCTGGCAAGCCAAGGGAGTACAAAAGTATCTTGAAAAAGGAGAGTTCTGAGCTGTACTTTTAAAAACCTCCTTCTGTTCAGGGCCCATTCTTTCAGTTTGGTTTTTACTTCCAGTCTTTCTGCTTGAATGTTTTCAGATATGAATATCAGCTTTGCTATACTGCACCAAACCCCTATTTAGCTGCCGTATCTCATAAAGCTGGGCAGTGGAGGGAGCTGATCTGATTGCACATAAATTTCATGTGGCTGCTTATTTGTAGAATGGAAGTAACTGTACAAGACAGTTGCAGAAAATATTTAATTGGATAACTTATCTTGACTATTGTCAGAGCCAGATTAAGGGATAAGCAGAACACACCGAAGCCTTCAAAGCCAGCACATCAAGTAACACCATTACATCAGAATCTCAGGTTTGTTAATAGGAAAGCAAGACAATCTTTCTAGACCTTAATTATGAAAAAAAAGCCAGGAAGCCTGAAGGCATCTCTGTCGTGGTACTGAAATATGCTAAAAACTCCAACCTGCCTTAATTCAGGCCCAGGAGTCATGCCCATCTTTGCTATCTATTTAATTGTAAGGGTGAGCTTGCAGGAAGCACAATTATCTGTCTTTTCTGCTGAGGTATTTGGCAAGGAGATAGGCAAAATTTTGTATTTGCTGAGCAGGAAATTTGTCACTCATTATCATTTCAGGAAGCTAAAAGTATTTGCAAATTTGGCAAATAATTTCAGTAGGGAGTTTTACAAGAATGTTTCAGCTTTGAATATAGCTCAAACTCAAAGATGTTCAAATACAACCTTGTTCAGAACACCTTCCATGACAAGTATTCTTCAATTTCTAACTGAAGGGTTTTTAAACTAGTAAACTCCTACCATTCTAAATAGCATCAATGTTTGTTTTGAGCTCATCTGTCTAGGATACTACAGCAGTTGGCAGGTGGTGGAGTGGTCCCTTCAGAGGAATGCCACCTTTAGTAGAAGGTCCCTAGTCACACTAGAGCTGTCATGCACAAACCCACTGCTCAGGATAGAGGCTTTTAGAAATCAGTTCCTGCTGCCCGGGTGTCAAACATCTCTGAGATAGCGATGACATCAATCAGAAAAGCAACAAACTACAGTTGCTGAAAGTGTACAGAAATGGATTTACTTCTCTGGAAGAAATGAATATAATACAGTACCCATTGTAGAAAATAATGAATAAGGTAAAAAAAAAAAACACTATTAGTCATTTGGGCACAAGATTTTAGGAAGTTTTTGGAAAGGGTTTATTTTAACACAAAACTTGCACAGGAAAAAATGTCAGTAAATGTTTACATGCTCACTGCAGCAGCAATGTTGGTTTGGGTTGTATTGAAAGCAATTTGAAACTGAAAAACATTAGCAGTACATGGCAGTGAAGAGCTAATCAGGTGAGGAATCTAAGGAGCTTATCCACATGAGGAAGCCACTCCTGAGCAGATAACCCTTGTTAACTTTTATTCTAGAGCTTAAAACTGAACTCAGAGACTCTAAGATGGATTAAAAAGCACTATTATTCTCTTGCAAGAATTCGCAAAAAGAATTAATCAGAAATAGCTATTCCCTCTTAAATTTAAAAGCTGGTTTTACACAAATTAATGACTGCATAGAAAAATCCTAACTGAACAGTCTAAGTCTAAGATCTTCCTATGAGCCTGAGTTACAAGATGATAGGGGATCATCCACCACTAGTGGAAACTGGGAAAAAGCAGTTGAGTCTTTGCACCAAGTCCCTGTGTCCAGAGTTACAGAAGTCGTGCTGGTAACTAGGTGGGACAATGCCAAGAGAAAGCTCACTATACAGACTTGGTGTTTTTCTTGCATGAAAAGTTGCATCAAAACACAAAAAGTGTATAGACCTCTAGAAGAATTTAACAAACTGAAGTGAAATTGGATATAGACCTCAAGAAGAATTTAATAACCCAGAGTGAAAGTGGGGAAAAACAGCAGTGCAAGGCTACTGTCTCAATCCTGAAAGCATTTATACCATTACACGAAACTAACTTCCTAAAGTTAAATCCAAGGCATTACTAAGAAGATCCTGAAAATACTTTACTTCACCTAGTCCAAAGTACACAGTAAGTACAAATTAAAAAATAGAAGCATTATTTACTTAAGTGTAAGTGATTGCAATAATATACACACTATCAACAAGTAAAACCATCTCTGAATTTTTAAGGTTTGCTTTTCTTAACCCCAGCAAAATGGAAGAGGAAGCAAAAACAGAGATGGAAGCACTAGTATTTTAAAGAAAAAAAAAAGCACAGCTCTTTTTCAAGACTTGAAATAATTTCGCTTAGAAGCCATTCCCCTTCTTCACTGCTGTTCCTCTCCATGCCTCCAAAATGATTCATCTGCAACTCTTATTAATATTTTTCTTATTGTATCGCATCTTTGATTTGATTTTCTACTACTGCTAGACTGGCTTACTGTGTGATACCGTCCAGTCCTCAGGGCCTGAAAGTCTATGATCTTCTAATACATCTGTGCTCCCCCTCCTTTATAAGTACTTGGAAAATCACCATGTTAGCAGGTCTAGTGCAGCTGCTGGGGAAACTTCTCACCTTTGAGTTACAGCTGCCTTGGGATGCGATCTGTGCCTGTCATTCCAAAGGGAAGATGCAGCAGTGAGTCTGCAGGCAATAGCAATTTGATTCTTCAGATCTCATCACTGCTTTAGTATAATAATTGGGGCCATACAGGAAAAAAACAAAGGCTTGAAGTTGTCTTGAATATCTTGCTGTAAAACTCCCAAAGTCTGGTGCACTTTTGTCACTCCTTGTTGCTGAGAGGACCTTGCTGACCGTGTTTTTGTTGTTGCACGATGGACATTCACACTTTCCACACTTGGAAATATTTCTACTGGTTAGTTGGTGAGATACTGAGTTCAAAGTAGAAGAATATAACCATAATCAATATCACACTGTGAAAATATTTCCTCCTCTCTCTCCTTGTCCTTAAGCTCTCAAAGTGAAAGATTTTTGAGATAGACCTTTGCCCCAGAGTTTTAGACAGGCTGTTGTAGCGTATCATGCAGCTATTTAGTTTGCCTTGTGGCCATCACGGCTGAGTGATGGAGCCCTGTGAAGAATTCTTCATACGGCTGATGACAATAAACAATGACACATCATGAGAAAACCTCCTAGGCTACGTAGGCAACCAAGTATTTCTCAGTTATGGGAAATGAGACAAAACGAAAACATTTTTTCTTAATTGTACTTTCTGAAGCCAGCGTTGATTTGATAATGTTTCCCCTAATCTCCCTCCAAAGCAGCTTCACCGAATTGGCCATGTCGTCTAGTCTTTAACAGAATGTATAAGAAATTTACAGGGATAAATATGTAAATTGTTTTAGATGATAGTGTTCTGATGTTTATATGTTTACTCAGTTTCAAGAATGCCTGTGAATGCCGAGGGAAACATAACTCTAATGAAGCACTTACAGAATGTTACAAAAAAATATAAATTACTCTCTGAGGTTTTTGAAGCATTCATTAAAAAATATCAGAATGCAGAGTGTTTTTCAACCACAAAGATAAACCTGTTACTGTGAATTTCATTACAAATTTTTGGTGGAGATAGCCATATATAATTTAATATAAAGTGATAAACCTTTTAATGGTATTTTGGTCAAATCTACACTGTTTCAAAGGAGTGTAACAGACTTATTTTCTAAAATATCAAAGATCAAACAGAATGAACGATGACCTGCATTTGAACAATTTCTATATAATTACACTTAATTTTTTAATAATGTATAGGACAGTTTCAAAATTGAGGAAAATACTATTTACTAGTTCAAGATTTTCCAGAGTACTTCCACTCACGTTTCCACTAAAATTAACAGAAGAGTTCTGAGTATGCTCAACAATGACTTTCTTTGATGTAGCATAACCATGAAAAATTTTGAGGTTGTTGAAAGCACATTAAGACTAGTTCTCCTATTCTGGGATGCAGGAATTTATTCAAATGCCAGTTATTTCCATTTTCTATTTATGCCAGTCTCAACACTGGTCTCTCTTTTTATGAAAAATGCAAAGGAGATGTAAACAGGGGTAAAATAATGTATTTTGTATATGTGAAAAATAGTGAAATAAAATTTGGCAAACTCCTTCTCTTTAAAAATTACAGTCTGCAGAAACAAATTAATATTTCCCTTAAGAAATCTTAGTAGAAGTGGCCCATCCACAGAGATACTAATGATTTTCAAGCCTTGAAATGTGTAGGACTCTAAGAAGCATGAGAAAACATGCAGCCTCCACTTGTAAAGGTGGCAAGACTTTGTTGATTAGTAGTATTTCTTTGTGTGGTGAAGAAGTAGAAAACCTAGAAAAAAATTGGCTTGGATTCTCCTGTTTTGTTATACACAGCAGTTTAATTCGGGTAGAAAAAGGAGTCAATATTTTTACTTTTCAATCTTCATGAATGATTCTTTTTCTCTTTCTCTTTCCCCCTTGTGAGTAGGGTACTGCTCTAATGTTAACGTGCACAGCATGATGATTTCATTAAATGATTTGCTAAGATTTTCATTAATAACCTCACTGAAAAATAATGAATATGTGCAATAATAAAGGCTGATATTGGTTTAACACTTACACTGTAGCTGAGGTGGTGTATGCAGCTTGGTGAGAGTTGGAAAAAGCAGCTAGACTACCAAGAGAATACTCAGAAAAGGCACTTTTGCTATTGCACATTAACCAGATAAGAATGTCTAATTGAGAATTTAGTCTCATATATCAATTGTATATAATTAAGAGATACAAATTTAGGTTTTATTTTATTTATTTATGATATGCAATTGCCAGCCGGCTTCTATCTGCTCAGCTGCTTTCAGTTCCTTAAGACGTTTCCCTAGGGGGTTTCTAAATTGGTAGGTACAGAATTTATACGGAAAACTGTAAGAGTTTACTTATCCTGAGAGAGAGATTATAGTACTGTATTGGTACAGAAAGGACAGGTTGTTTTTCCTTTGTATTGTATAATTCTCTGTTAAGATTACGGTAATGAGTCTTTAAGAGATAAATCTATAAAAAACTTTGAAAACCTCAACAGATAGTTTAAAATAAGGAACTATAAAGGCAAACAGGGGCTTCCTGTAGTTGAGGTTTAGCATCTCTGATGATGTCTACCTCAAGACAGAATATATAAATACAGGAAAGATGAAACTATGTCTTCACTAAGCAAAAGGATATTTTCTTGACAATGAAATAGGATCATAGAATCATAGAATGGCTTGGGTTGGAAGGGACCTTAAAGATCATCAAGTTCCAACACCCCTGCCATGGGCAGGGACACCTTCCACTAGCCCAGATTGCTCAAAGCCCCATCCAGCCTGGCCTTGAACACCTCCAGGGACGGGGCATCCACAGCTTCTCTGAGCAACCTGTGCCAGTGCCTCACCACCCTCACAGGAAAAAATTTCTTCCTCATATCTAACCTAAATCTCCCCTCTTTCAGCTTAAAGCCATTACCCCTCGTGCTATCACTACCCTCCCTGATAAAGAGTGCCTCCTCATCTTCCCTGTAGGCCCCTTTAAATACTGAAAGGTGGCTATAAGATCCCCCAGGAGCCTTCTCTTCTCCAGGCTGAACAACTCCAGCTCTCTCAGTCTGTCCTCACAGGGGAAGTGCTCCAGCCCTCTGACCATCTTCGTGGACTCCTCCTGGACCCACTCTAACAGGTCCATGTCCTTCCTGTGCTGAGGACTCCAGGACTGGATGCAGTACTCCAGGTGGGGTCTCATGAGAGCAGAGTAGAGGGGGAGAATCATATCCCTTGACCTGTTGGTCACACTTCTCTTGCTGCAGCCCAGGACAGCCTAGGCTGCAAGTGCACATTGCTGGATAACTGTCTTGCAAAAAACAACAAATGATAACTTAGCTTGATTCAGCTACTTAACCCAAAGATCAGCTCATAACTCTTAGCTACAGTGTGAGAGACCACTTGTTATTGCTACTTGGCCACATTAGGGTTTAAGGAGAGCTTTCTCTCAGTTTAGTAAGAGCATACCCACGGACATACTCAGAATCTCAAAATACAGCTGTACCAACACTATACAAATAGGACCTACAGAGACTCCTTGAAAATATAAGAGCCAAGAACTCACATAGTTTACCTTCACAGAATCACAGAATCACAGAATGTTAGAGATTGGAAGGGACCTCGAAAGATCATCTAGTCCAATCCCCCTGCCAGAGCAGGAACACCTAAATCAGATCACCCAGGAACACATCCAGGCGGGCTTTGAATGTCTCCAGAGAAGGAGACTCCACAACCTCTCTGGGCAGCCTGTTCCAGTGCTCTGTCACCCTCACTGTAAAGAAGTTTT
>WKFP01014171.1:342559-364477 GCA_011057875.1 Pterocles orientalis | reverse complement strand
TTATTCCCCATGCTACACGCATTTGTGTACAGGCATTTCAGGGAGCAGGCTGAGCGCGCCGGTTTCACCTTAGGAGGGTGGGAGAGCCCCTGGTCTTTATCAATCCTAGAGTGCTGCCCCACTGTTGCAGGCCCAGTTACAGCCCCGTCCCCCTTCGAATCTAGTTTAAAGCTCTCTCAATGAGCCCCGCTAGCTCCTGCGCTATGAGACAGATGAGTTCCATCCCTCGACAACAGGCCAGGGGCTGAGTAAACCGCCCCATGGTCAAAGAACCCAAAGTTCCTGTCTCGACACCAACCTCTCAGCCAATTATTCATTACTTGTGTTTTCCTAGCCCATCCCATGTCCCTCACCTCCCCAAAAGGTATAGAACAGAATACAACTTGTGCACCCGCTCCTTCAACTATTTGTCCTAAACCCCTGAAATCTCTTTTCATAGTTCGCAGGCTCCTTTGAGCTATTTCGTCACTGCCCACCTGAACTACGAGTAGTGGGTAGTAATCAGTGGGGCGGACCAGCTCTGGGAGTTTTCTAGTTATATCCCTGACCCGGGCCCCAGGGAGGCAGCACACTTCCCTAAGGCTCGGGTCCGGTCTGCAAATGGGGCCCTCCGTTCCTCTGAGAAGGGAGTCACCCACTACAAGCACCCTTCTTCCTTTCCTGCTAACATTGACATACTCACTTTTAATTCTTGCTGGAAAAATTGGTCCTGCTCATGCCTTTTGAAAGTACAAAGGGTATAAAATATTTTCTGAGATTTCCTTGAAAATCTGATGCTCCACTACTCTAGTACCAGGCACAAAAATTACTAGAATTGTCATGCATCATATACATTTTGCTGGGGTCAATGGAGAGCTTACCAGAAATATGCATTTGATTGGACTTTTAACACTTAAGGCATTAAAAAAAGTGACAGTTCTAAAGTGTTCTTGATAATACTGTAAAACTTCATGGTCACTTTGTTACAGCTGATTTGACTGGCACCTCAAAGGAGGCCAGTCAATATTAAACAGCTCTCAGCCTTTTTTTCTTTTAGTAGAAAAGAGATTCAAAATGCTTTTGATAGATTCAGAGACTGTTTCATATGCTATTTTGTTAACTTCCGCAAACTGTATGAAAACAAGTCAAAGTATCTCTCAACAGCTCTGGCAAGAGCTAAACTGAGTCCCATGATTCAGCAATATCGCATATCGTACCTCATACGTTAGAAAACCTGCCTGGATATTGAAAGTGAATGTGATTTTTTTTTTTTTCCTGTAGGACTTAAATCTCCATTACAACAAACCAAACACAAATATGCTCTCCTTCCTGGCACTCCATCTTGGAAAAATGCTATTTTTTTATTGTTCTATGCTTACAACACCATGAAATAAATTTAGCACTTATCTTCCAATGACTATTGGAACTTTCTTGATATTTGAAGGCATGAACCACTAAAGAACTTGGCTTATGAATAATTAAGTACACAAAAATCTACTTCCTACTATAGATGAACAGCCTCATCTCAAAATACCTCCTGATACAATCTCCCATGCTGGCCTCAGGTCTATGAAATGCAGATTTCAAATGAAAGATGTGGGGCAGATCTACTTTGCCACTGATTGACAACAATAATTTTTTTCTTGCTTTTAGTTTATTCTCTGTGATACTCTGATGCCCTTTTGCGAAGGAAGATGGTAACATGGCTCTCAACTTGCTAAAGCATGAATGAGGAATAGCAAAATTATTTTTGATGTGGCAAATGTGAAGCCATATGGAATTCCCTTTATAGCATAAACAGCTCTTTTTACAGTTTTTATTCAGAGTTTTCTTATTAAGTAACTTTCAACATTCACAATGAGAGAACACCAAATTTCTATTGAAATCAGGCAACCCTGACACTAAAACATCCACTGCTTCTCTGAAGGTTGAGCCATTACTGGCACTTGATACTTAAAACAGTCACCTGATGCTCCAAAACATAAGGTTCCACTATGGTATACTACACAAAGTCACAACTGAGGAACACATGTAAGTGGTCTATTGCAGGTGGAGAGGTAGCTGACATGGCAACCAATGCCTTATGCCCAGAATTTTTACTTTTCACCTAAAACTCAAAAGCACATGGAAAAAAACCCATGTACAAAACCAGTTTGAGTTATAGCTAGGAAAAAAAAAAAAAAGCAAAACAACATGAACGTGACTATTACCAACAAACTTTATTTTGTGTTTTATAAAATTGGACTAATACTGATATCACACAAAGATAATGGCTGCTGAGCCATTAAGCGGATAAATGGATGAATGGAACACCCGAAGAAGAGGTTGCCAAGGCAATGCCAAGTAATAGGCACACAAGGAACATTAATGAAAAGCTTCACACTTTCTGCATAAAACACATACATGGACTGAGGACATACTAATTTTTTACCTGCAAAATTAAAGAACTTACTATTAGCAGCTTCTGGTTTTCAAGAAACAGAAATATAACAGCAGTGCCCAAACACAGCATTTACGGAAACTCAAAAAGCCTCCATGGTAAAATTTTGAAATCAACGACAGCATCAACCGGAGACATTCGTATAAAATGGCCATAGTCCCTTTATGATGATTCTGCTCTTACTTTTCCACAAAACACAGTGTGATCCCTTGCAGTTTTTTCTCACTCTATCCTAA
Source organism: Pterocles orientalis (assembly GCA_011057875.1). NCBI lineage: Eukaryota > Metazoa > Chordata > Aves > Pterocliformes > Pteroclidae > Pterocles > Pterocles orientalis. Next base: position 361,822 of record WKFP01014171.1, on the reverse strand, counting down.
CACATCAGCTGCTTCTGCAGTAGCAGTTGAATTACTTGAATTCTCACAACTCTATTGGCAAACTGTAATTTACTCTACTAGTTTGTTACCCTGGCAAGGGAAGTGATAATTACTGAGATCACCAGGGCACCATCTAAAAACATTCTCACCTTCCAACTCAGTGGCACAGATACACTTGTCCTACATGAACAGCAGAGAGCTTACTACCTAAGCCAGAATTCACCTGTGGAAACAATTTCATGTCTGCAGTTAAAATAGTTGCCATTTTTTGGAAATACTAGTTATTTAAGTATGATATTTTTAGGAAGCATAGCAGATTGACCTAAGTAATTATTTCATTATTCACAGATCTTTAACTGATCTGTCTTTGGCATAATTTTTAATGCATGCAATTGCACAACTATTATTTTCCCTGTGGGTAGCAGGACTGGCCATTAACTCAGAGACTTTCCAATGACTCCTATTCAAACTAACAATTCATTCTGTGATTGCCACTGTTATTCTCTCCAGTGGTCCTCTTGTTGGGCTTGCCTTCTGGATAGGCACATGCTTTTTCTGTCTGGCATTTTTCTGAGTGTTCTTTAATGCTGATTCCCCTTCCTTTGTGTTTTTGACCACAAAAATGAAAGTACTGGACTTCTGTAGACTGTAAGTTTTGGCTAGGATAATCAGGATACTTAGCAAGAAAGTCTGCTTCAACTTAGTCATCTTACTTGCCACAGAAGGCAACACCTCAGGCTAGCATATCTTTTCTTTCTGGAAGAACAATGATTACCTAATTTGAGAAAAATGGCTGTTCATAAGGCTACTAAGAACAATTTACTGATTGATAAGTGAGGGGACAACTATCATCAGAGCTGCTATTTTGCTGATTATATGAATGAAGCTATCATTTAAAGAGCTTTCTGGCAGTAGCCTCTAATTCAAGAGTTCTATTGATTTCATTCTTCTCAGCAGGGTTGTAAGTGGGCTACTTCACACCTGTCCTTCACAGAGCTGTGGTGAGGAAGAAAACAGGGGGCCAGCTTGACACTAGATACCTACCATTTAAAAAGACATGTAGACGAAAGAATTATTCTAGATTTTCTCTGCCCTGAAGATTCCTTACCCAAAAGCACATTTTGCTGACAATTCTTTTTACTGTTCTACGGTCAAAGAATTGTGGTGCAATTGCTGCTTTCCTGTTTCTCTCTTAGAACAATGCCCCATCTTTCTCGACACATGCCTTGTTAAAGCCCAGAAATTGCCTTATTCTGGAGAAAAGAAATTTTACGCAAACAATATTACATAGACAGAAACGATTGGAACATAAATTTGAGAATGTTTGCTTATAAAACAAGTGAGAGCGCGTGTGTGTGTGCATTTAAAGGGAAAAATATTCAGTGACACAATCAGGACTGTTTAGAAGAAAAAAACCTAGAGCAATGCTTGAAAATCAAAGTTAAAGCAAAAAAAAATTTTTTTTTTTTTAAATCGCATAGGAATAAACTGCTTAACCACTTGGTGTCACTCTTAACTCACGCATGAGTCAGCTCCCCAGTTTCTATGCCAGCAGGAAACATAGCTGTCACAAAGAAAACTAACAGACTGTGAAGGATTTCACTAGCTGTATTTTGGAAACAAAACTCAGATATTCAGAGATTCAAATAGACTGACCTAACTATTCTCTAGAGGTTGCATGGTGGAGACATGTTTTGTAAGGATTTGCTGTTGCTGAGATAGACAACGACCATTCATACTCCCCGATGTCTGCAAAACTTGACCTATTAAACTCGACCGTTTGATTTGTTCCCACCTCCTTTCTAGTTCTTAACACATATCGCAAATGGAAGAACCCCACAGTAGCTACCTCTGTGCACTGTTTTCAACAGAAATTAACTTGTTTGAAAAAATGTCACAAAACCCGTCTTAATCAATCTGGTTAGTGAATAACTGCACCTTAGTTGCAGGATTGGAATTCTTACATGAGCGAACTACAAAACACCAATTTAAAACTTTTTTTACAATAGTAGCCTTAAAAGCTAAACTGGTAGTTGACTTCTACAGTCTTGTAGGGCACATTGCTAAAATGATCTGAATAGATCATACTAATATTTGCACTCTATTCCATGCTAACAAGCATCGAACAAAACAACCACAGCCACCCTAGTCATGAATGCATTTTTCCCAGCTTCATGTTAGCAACAACATTTGGCTTTCATTAGCATCACTGGGAGTGAGATAAATTTATTTCTCAGCAGCAATGTCACCGACAATGCACCCTTCTGTTGGCTTTGCCAATGGGATGAAGAGAGAATAATGGGTGGAAAGGAAGGAGCAACTCTTGACCTGGTCAAAAATGCTTGAAAAAGGTAGCTAAGGAGACAGATGCAACGATTACATTACAGTTTCTTAATTTTACTAGTTTCCAGGGAATTGACTTTCATATTTATTGCCCACAGAGAATTTAGACAAGCAGTATTTATAGAACAGCATACTTATATTTATAGTGTGGCTTATTAATGAGAATTTCAGAAACAACATGCTCCAGGATTTCCAATACTTGAGTGCTAAAAAGGGAAAATAAAAAAGTAATGGAGAAGCACTATAGGTGTCTTCTGCTGGCTTCCTGTTTACTGGCAATGCTCCTGGTGCTGGATATTTGGAAAGAGTATCAGAATATCCAGGGGTGGATGGAGAAAAAAACCTCAGAGAGCTGCAGCAACTGCATAACACTTCTCTCTCAAAAGCTTACTAAGATAACCCTGTTTTCAAAAAGGTGTCAATCCAAAGTTCATTGAATTAGTCTTTGAAGAGGATACTAATGCTTTTGTAATTTCCTGGCACAGAAAAATCCCGGTGACCACTGGAGAGGTTTTGATGTTTGCAAGGCAGCAACATTGGGTCTGGAACCTGCTTTACTTGAATCCTTCCTTTTTAGCTCATCATCTCATTCAACACAATCTGCAGAATTATTGTTTTTTCCCTTTCTTTTTTGTATTTAAATTTAAGTTCTTTGTACTCATTCTGCATCTTTTCTACTGTGAAAGTATTAGGAGAAAAGCAGCTTACCTCTCCTTCTTTCTTTCTGGTTAATATTCAAGGATCACCTCCTCCAGGCCCAGGAGCGATGCATCCCAACAAAGAGGAAGTCAGGCAAAAATGCCAGGAGGCTGCATGGATGGACAAGGAACTCCTGGATAAACTTAAACTCAAAAAGAAGCCTACAGAGGGTGGAAGCAAGGGTGGGTAGCCTGGGATGAATACAGAGAAATTGTCTAGGCAGCTAGGGATCAGGTTAGGAAAGCTAAATTTGGCCAGGGACGTAAAGGGCAACAAGAAATGCTTCTATAGGTGCGTCGAGGATAAAAGCAAGTCTAGGGAAAATGTGGGTCCTCTCCAGAAGGAAATGAGAGACCTGATTACCCAGGATATGGAGAAGGCTGAGGTACTCAACTACTTTTTTGTCTCAGTCTCCACTGGAAAGGGCTCGAGCCTCACTGCCTAAATCACAGAAGGCAAAGGCAGGGACCTGGAGAAAAGAAGGCTCTGAGGAGACCTAATAGCAGCCTTCCAATACCTGGAGGGGGCTACAGGAGAGATGAGGAAACACTCTATCAGGGAGTGTAGTGATAGGACAAGGTGTAATGGTTTTAAGCTGAAAGAGGGTAGATTTAGGTTAGATATGAGGAGGAAATTTTTTCCTGTGAGGGTGGTTAGACACTGGAACAGGTTGCCCAGGGAAGCTGTGGATGCCCCGTCCCTGGAAGTGTTCAAGACCAGGCTGGTTGAGGCTTTGAGCAACCTGGGCTAGTGGAAGGTGTCCCTGCCCATGGCAGGGGGGGTTGGAAGTCGATGATCTGTAAGGCCCTTTCCAACCCAAACCATTCTCTGATTCTATGATCTGCTCTGTTCATCTCCATTTCCTTTATCTCAAATCTCTTCATCATTGCCAAAAGCCCTGCTTTTGTCTACAGATGCCTGTGGTCACTGATCACCAGTTTTCTGCTACCCTCCCCTCACTTTTTCCAGCAGGTTGCCTAACCCTTCTCTTCTAGAAAACCAAGAGAATCAACATTGCTTGATTCAACTGGATTTTGCTGAATCAAAATTAAAAGATACAAAATCCCATCAAAAACTAAGGTATGATATACTACAGCTGTCAAGGAGAGCTCTAACACCCATACAGGCTAGCATACTCTGGTCCATTGCTGCAGGTCACCATCCTGAAAAGTTGAAGCTTTTCAGCTGCTCCACTCACAGTACAGTCTCTCAGCATGAAGTGAAATATGATGATTTAAGTCAATCTACCAAGATGAAGAATAACTACCACCTGTTTTGTTGTCTCACCTACAGAAGTAACTTGAAACTTCCAGAAGGACTAAAGGAAGGTGTAAAGGGAAGAGAAACAAGCATCCAGTTTTGTAGTCTTGTGAAACAAATCCTAAGCATCTAATATTAATGCCAGAATGGAGGGTTTGGCTTGAATCTTGAAGCATGAAGGTTTTCTTTTACCGTGTTTTTGGAGACTTACTAATTCATATAATCTTGGCTATTTTAAATAAGTTTAAATATTCTCTCTTTTATAGAATCAAAACATGTGCTTGGCAGGTGGCAGTAAGTTTCACTGTCAGGTTAAATTTTCAGTTAAAAATATTAACCATTTATTCTCAAGACAGATATTTTTCAATTATGTTTTAATGATGAAACTATAGCAAGAATAAAAGTATTTGATAAAATTTAAGTGTATTCAGACATATCAGGGAAAGCAAAGTCTTACAATTGTTCTGTCTAGATGTTGTCATGAAAGCCCAGGACAGAGGGTATGGCTGAAACTGTGTTGCTCCAGATCGTAAACCACGAGACCCACAGAAACTAATATGGGCCTTCCCTGCATTTGTTTTTTCCCTCTCCAGGGATATGGTACCCATTAGCTGCTGATCTCTACAAAGATCCATGTAGTTCAGAGACGAGAAATCTGTATTTCTTCTTTTTGGTCCCAGTCATACCCCAGCTTTTATGTATTCTATGTCAATTATTAAGCATGACTCTAATTATGATACTTTTAGGTGTTCAAGCAACATCCCATTATTACTTTTTAATATTATTTTGTGATAGAATACTTGAAATCACTGATACCTTTGTTCTACTCATGTAATATTTTTTATTAAATTGTTTTCTTGTATAATATAGAAGGTTCATTAAGAAAGCAGTAAGCTGAGGGATAATACTGAAAGTCTGTACCTTAAAGTAAAAGTACATAGTCATTAGAAACACGATAACTGCTGTATATCGCACATCAATGATTCTTTCATCACTACATTAAAGTTTTGCTTATGTGGAATGGAATTAATATTCAGTCAGTTGAACTAGGGTACACCTATACTATACACCTTGCGTGTAACTGCCTGGTTCTGAAGATATCAGCAGAGCAGGAACTGTTTCCTGCTTTGCATGCTCCAGACAACCAAACATTGCTTAAGTAACTTTTAAACAAGGTAAGATAATAAGATTTATCTTGAGGTTGAAAGCATAACGAGAGAGAGGGACCATACATATTAGATATTGTCTCCTTTACAAAGGAAAGATGTATTGATAAAAGCTATTAAAAGTTGAATTAATGAATATTTTATAGACTCTACAGCATTAAGGGAAAGATTAAACTTAAAGGTGGCTATTTCAGGCTTTATGCAGCACTTTACAATTTTAGTTTCATCCCTTGAAGTAATGTGGGTGTAATGCCAGTAGACCAGTTATGCTACCCAAATGAAGTAACCACCTATAGCAGCTTTGCTCAGAATGCAAAACTGCAGCGGCACCTTCTCACTAGATTTCACTGTTTTGACACCAATATGATCTTTTTATAGGGTATACATTGCTTTCCTTAAAAAATTTACTATTTTGCTAGATTTCAAGAGGCATAAAAAATTCTTTAACAAAATATCATCAAGATGAGGGAATAACAGGATTAGTTACTATAGTTTAATTCAGTGAATATGAAAGACTCAGAATATGATACAAAACCTATTGGAGCTAAAGAAAAGAGACCCACTGTCTGAAAAAAAATGTGGTTTTGCATAAAAATCACTCAAATTCATGGAACTAAAAGCCTGTTGCCATATTTCTAAGTTTTGGGATCCCACATGTTCTACATTTGAAAGCAGAATCTGTTCTGGGGAATCATTCGGAAACTAGGAACAGTGTGGGGAATCCAAGAGGTATGGAAAGGCAGAAAGCCCAAGCCAGTCTCAGTGGCCTCTTGTAGCTGCAAAATTGAGGACAGAGTGAAGGTAACAAAACTGAAAAAGAGAATGGAGGAGGTAGATAATAAAGAAAATCCCATTTAAGTGATGCACAAAAATTAGAATCTCTCTTGCAAAAATTATACTGTATTTGCATTCAATATCCTTGTCGGATCACACACAAAAAAAAGCCAGGAGATCCAATCTATCACTTTTCAATTTCCTAGGGGGAGCTGCATAAAAATGGGTAAGTTTATTATGGAAGGAATCCTTCCTTTATTATGAAAACTTAATTAAAAGGAGTATTCAAAAGGATAAAGTGTTTTTAGGTGTACAGAGATTGTTTACAATGGTCACAATATTATAGACTTGGAGAAAATTCACATTAAGTACTAAAAGAGTTTTAGAAAGAAGACTAAGTTTGTATAATAAAAAACAAAATGAATGGCATTATTTGGAAGGTGATGTTTAGATTTTTAAATTTTTAAAATACGAATATAGGCAAGATAGAAGTAAAAAATAAGAGGAAGACTAAAAACACTGATGAACTTGCTAAGAGCCTAAAACTTAAAACTAGCTTCTTTCAAACACACCAGAAGCAGGGATGCTGCATGCTGGTCAATGCATGTTTCCAGTAAGAAAGAAGTCCTTAAAGAAGTCAAGAGAATGAATCATTTCTCCTACACTGTTTGAAAATGAATTTAGTTAATTTCTACCACAAACTTCCTTTATGATGGACATGTCAGACAGATCATCTCAAATCTATGTATCAGTAGAAGAGAATTCGGAACAAATTGGTAAAATGAATAAGCAACAAGTCCCCAAGACCGAACGATATTCAGTAAGAGGTTGTAAAGGCAGTCAGGTATGAAATTACTGTAATGTTGTAATAGGTAACCTTTTGCTTATAACTACCTTGGTGCCAGAAAAAGAGAGGTCGCTAATGTTTCAAGATTTCAAGAAAGTTCTTGGGGGATTTGGAGAACTACAGACTAGTAAATCAACCACAAGGAGTTTCAGAAGGATCTCATGACACTGAAGGATGGAGCTATAAAAGGGCACATAAAATTTAATGTACAAAAATCTAAAGTGATATACATGGGAAAACAATTGCAACTTTAGACATACAGTTAGGACTTTGAACTTGTATTGCATTTTTCACACTTATTTTTGTTGAAAATTTCAGAAAGCTCTTGTTTATTTCTGATGCAGACCTTGTTTTTGAAACCTTTTTGAGAAATGAAACCCTGGTTTTCCAGAAAACTTTGATCAGTGCTGCATAAGAACCCAAATTTGGAATCGAAACTAAACTTAAAGAGATAAGCTGGCTGTCACAAATGGAAATGTAAAAAATGAGTATTTCCATTTCTATTCTTATTTACTTTCCAATAATTTTTTTTCCGATAAAAAAATTAATCACTGAATCATTATGTATTTGACTAAGTCGTACCCCTTGTAATTCAGAATCTGCTTCTATTTTATTGCCTTTATTAAGCAAAAGACAGATTTTCCTCATTTGCTTTACTTGTCTTTAGTCTCAGTCTTTTTATACTGTATGCTGAACAAGCCAAATATGCAAAATTCATTTATCTACCTGAATGCAATTTAGGGGCCAGGACTAATATAACTTTCAGATTATTTATTGATGAGGTATTTTTTCCTTTTGTTAAGAAAATGACATGGTACGTATCTAGCTGGTAAGTATGCCTCTTTGTCAGCCCTCTCAGCCAGCAACTGCATGCAAACGTTCTTGATAATTTTTAAGTTCTATGAATTATGGGTACCAACCACTGAAGTTGGTTAGAGCACTCAATACTCAAAAAATTTCTTACTCTAAGCACCACAAAGATAAATAAAGAATACTTTATTTCTGTAGGGTGAGGGGAAAACTTAATTGCCTAAAACAGAAACTCCCGGATATTTTAAAGTAGATATTCATAAAAAATATTTGCAAAAACTATGTAGCAGAGAGATTGACAGCAGAGAGTAGAGGTAGATTTTTATGAAGACAAGCTTGTACAGGCTCCTGCATGAATTTTGCTTACTTACAGAGGAATTACACCATTATATACTTTAATATACATCCAAGAAGATAAAAAGATGGCAGCTTGGTCTAGTGAGTTGTGTAGAGTACAGTGGGGTACCCTCCTAACTCACCACTGGTGAGTAAATCACTGCACTTTCCCATGTCTCTGCCATGCGCATCTGACTGCAACTTAGCGTGAGTTTGCGCTGCAACCTTGTTCACTGGGGAACCAAACCTCAATGGGTGCACCCATACACTCTTAAAACCCTTCTTGGCACTGTTACAGAAAGAATGGTATTGTCATAGCAATGACCGTAGCAATAGTACTTGCATAACCATAATAAATAATGAGAAAATAAAGCAAATGGTAGCACAAGGAACTAAAAAAGACTGCTTTCATCAGAAAATGTGCTTTCACATGTACTCCTCCTTTTTTAAAACATAATATCTTCCCCTATACGACATGGAAGGAGGGCTTTTTAGGAAGGCGTTGAAGACAGAAGGATCCCTGTATCTACAACCAAAATGCCTTCCTCTCTGAAGTAGAGTGTAGTAAGTGATTAACCAGGACTAGCAACACAAAACAGCTATTTAGGGCAGAAATTGAAGAACATAATCAGCAAATAATGCAAATTACTGCTAATCAAATAAAGTAATTCATCTCCCCTCCCACGATTGATAAAGAGTTCAGTTCCATCTACAAACTGCTGTTTGTAGCAAATTCAACCCAAGAACATGCAGCTTGATCAGTAAAGTTTGTAAATAACTTTGCAGCTGAAGTATGTTGTTCAACTAGTGAAAATGTATCTCAGTTGCCAAAGTACTTCAAAAAACTCACAGCTGAGATGTGGAGGAGCTCAGCTACAGAAACAGGTGTCCGGATCTGTGACAAATTAAACTAAATCAGGAGCGCATTCATCTTCACTAACAGTACTTACAAAGAATCCTAAAAAAATCTCAATTATTAAACTGTGCAATTCAGTTCACAAAATATACAAATATATGACTAGGAAAGTGTACTGTTGAATTAATGAACGCATCTCAGTCACAACATGGAGGGAGCCTGGTCATTAACTTATCACTCTAGCGGCCATGGTATTTGGAAAATTACTGGCAGGAGGTGCAGATTGAGGACAACACACTTGCCAGGGAACAGTACTCAACTAGGAAAATATGCAACAGCAATTTATTTTCCCTTCCATAGTTTCCTGCATTGCCAACAGCAAGCAGGGTCCTCTGCAGGATTGAGGTGTGCTCTCCAGAGATGCACCGTGAGACTGTGGCTTATCATCTTTTCACATAGCTCTTTTCTGTTTGGAGACTAGATCTGGGATGTGAAGTGTAGTTTGTTGGGGTGTCTCTTCCAACTGCATTATCTCGTGACATGGTACGTTGTCTTTGGGCGTTACCTTCACTAACGACCGTTACGTCAGGGTTAGTTTCTGTTATTTTCCTGTCCTGAGTTAGAGGTGACTCCACGGTGGCGGGCTGTGCTTTCATATTCAATAGCAGTGCTGCTCAAGCTGGCCTACATAGTTAACTCCTTTATTTTGCTGTCAGCAAAGGAATGAGTCAAACTGGAAATTATTGTGGCTGAAGAATAAAGCCCTTTCCCTTCCAACCTTCTTTCAACCAAACTAGAGTCCTCCTCTTGTTTACTGCTCGGCAACACGAACAGCTTTGGGAAGGGGCAGGGGAGGGGCAGGAGTGTGTGACAGGGTGTGCTGGAGCTTCTTCTGCAATAGATGCATGAGGCACTATGGCCTGATGAAATTTTGAGGCCTTGAAAAGTCAAAGGTAGCATTCTGGGTTCTGTATAGACGTGCTCACAACAGCTATGGTCTCAGTGGTGTTCAAAGTCAACCAAGAAGCTGGAACTAGGGCTACACTTGCAGATTAATCAAATTGCAACTATTTCCACAATAACATTTGTTTGCAAGACTCTTGTAAGGACAAAACCTTTATTGCCGTCTATTAAAATTTGAAGAGTTGAGAACCAGACACAAACTTAAATAGATTTTATATAGTATTCACATTGATTTCCCACTTTTCAGGTTTGAATTCTACCAAAAAAAAAAACGCAACAGGATTGCAGAAAACTTCTAAACTGCAAGTTTGCTCACTGCGTTACTATTTGAACTTTTACTTGACATCACACTTTCAACAAGCTGTATCAAAAATGTTTTCAATAGTCCCTGAATATATATTTCAGGTGTTGAACACACCTGAAAATACAGTGTGCTAGAGGTCAACTAAAAGTTATAATACATATGGACATTACATCATGTGTAAATACTACTAGCTTCAATATAAGTAACACCCAACTTCCTACAACCTGAACAATGACGTTAGAACTCAGTCAAAAGTATTTTCCTATTGATTCCTTTACACAATCTGCTCATAGTCTGGAATTGAAGTGGAATTTTGCTCTCTAAGGTTCTGTATTAAAAGTTCCATTACTATTTTGTTTCTTATTAATTTTCATACCAAATGAACTTTTTAGAAGTAAAAAATTAGCATGGCAAATATATCCTGAAGTATAGAAAGAAAGTGAGTCTTGCGCAAACTTTAGTAATAAAGATTTTCAACAAGTCAATTGATGATTCAACACCCTTCCTTTGTTGTCTCTTATTTGCTAAGAACACAAAAAACAGTAACTGGAAAACCTTCCATTGCCACAGAAAGTACTTAGGAGCTGGTCACATGCATTCATCCATCGCCACATTTTAATATGTCAATGAGCCAAGACACAGATGGTAAGAAGGATTGTATAAAACTCACATTATTACGGAAAGAGTGTTTTTTTGAGAAAAAAGAAAGATCATCTCAGTTTTAAATGGAAACAAAGTCCACATCAGAAAACCACATGCCTCTTTTCTCTAGTTTTTAATTTCATGGCTTTAGCAATTACTAGGGACTAAAAACGTGCTATTTTGTAAGTACACACAAAAGTACACATTTTGTGATGTTCAACTCAAAACTAGTGGAATCTATTAATCTCATAACTTTGAAGGAAAACATACGTTTCATACTTGACCAAATACATATATTTCATAGCCCATTGGAGAGTGACAGTTATAAGTAATTTAATATTTAGACACCCCCCCTTAATCCTGCACTGAATGACCAAATGACCACTGCCTTCACTGGGTCACAGAAGAAAGCAGGAGAGCAAGATGCACACAGCTGTTTTTATAAAGTTGGGGTAAGTACACCACAGACTGAACACCCAATATTCCTTGAGAAAGGAGCAGCTTTAAAATTTACTGGCTGCTGACTTGATTACCAGGCATAGGACTGCAGGAAATTCTTTCTTGTGAATAATTTTCCAAGTCAAGAGTGCAGTCTTGGGATCTGCTTGTGAGGAAATGCAGCAGCATCATAACCCACACTCAAGGTACACTGTAAAGTTATGCCTCATGCACTTTAATATCATACTTTCCAGCTGAGAATACGTTTCTGTCTTGCCTCTTTTCTAAACAGAAGAAATGCTGAACCTAGTCAATCTTCCTTGTGTGCACTCAGTCCGAATCTCAATGCAATTTCTACGGGCATAATTTTATTTTCTGTTCAATTTCTTTGCATTTTATAGAGCATGGAAGCCATAGCAAAAGCTTCTTTCTTTATGTTCTTCCCTTTGAACTCTTAGTTGCCAAGTTATTTTTCTGCCAAAACAAACATTTCTCTGAACTTTTCTAAAAAGAGGTGTAATTAATATATTTTGGGTTTAAAAAAAATATTCTAATTCTAAAGGTCTGAAGGGACTTTTCCCTCCATTTCAAAAAGCCAGAACCAACTGTACTGAAATAAATGAGTCTCAAACAATCCTTCACCCACCAAAAAGGCATAGAATAACTCCAAATTAATCCCAATTTTCTTTAAAACAGCAGGTCAAATCAATTTTAGCTATTGTGAAAAACCTACTTGGTGAAAATTGTGACATTATCATTAATCATGCTCATTCTATGAGTTTGGTGGAACAAGACCCCTGGTATGCAAGTAGTAAAACAGCAGTAACAACAAAGACCTGTACACAAAGAGGTTACAATTTACCCAGAAAAGATATAAAGAAACAGCTGTGGATTGATGGAAAGAGTGTTTTGTAGCCTGGATTCTGCAGAGAACCATATATTCACTAATCAAAACTATTCTGTTACCTGAACTACGGTATTTTCTACTACTAAAGATATAATCAGAAGTTCAGTTTAATCAACTATTTTAACAAGCTTTGACAGAGGATGTGATCCTGCAGAAGTTTGATATCAGCATATGCAATATTATATAGAACAGCTATGCATTTTCTAAGTAAACATATCAGGCTGTTCAGATAGTATTCACTATGTGATACAGAGCCTGCAAAAATATAATACAAGAAATTTAGGCATGGAAGGGAATCTATGTTATCATTTCTATTTACAACTCTGCAGAACAGTTTGACTGGAAACAGCTGGGGTTGTCTATCTAATTGATTCAAATGTGCATTCAATTTGTTGTTTAGATCATTGGCTTGATTATGTAAATGAGCTTTCTATGGAAGATGATGAGCATGTTTTTCTTCCCTTGGGTTCTAGTATGGTGTAGTGATGACAAAAAAAATGTCACCAGGAAAATTGCAGGGGTGTTTAAGACAACCATTTGCCTCTGATGGCGAAACAGCAGCTCTGCAAAATCCCATGTTCCCTGTTTCGCAAATGAGCTATTAGTTTGATTTACATAGAACAAGAGGAATGTTGAAAGTTTATGGGTCTATCCAGTGTCATAACAAAAAAAATTAGATGTTTTTGTAACAGATAAAATTCTGAAAACCCTCAACTGCAAATTAATTATTCATTATATAGATTTTTTTACCACAAGGAAAGGTATAGACATCTACATGTTTTGGGTCAGGGTGCATCATGGGATCTTGATGGGGTATGAACTGGTTTGCACCTTCACTGACTGCAAGAGCAGTTTATGGCCATAAATTGGGTTTAGAAATGGGAGAAGTTGGAGCTTGGTAATGCTGTAAGTGCTACAAAGCAGCTTTAGAAACATTTCAAATATCATTCAGAGATGCCAGCTTTCCCCAAAAATAATTTCACAATTAATTTACTAGTCTTCTAGAATAGAATCTCCTAAAATGGATATCACCAAGGGAAATTAAAGACCTACTTCCAAATTAATAGATTAGGAATTCTAGACAAAACTCTTTTACAGATATTACATCACTAAACATGTTTGGTGCTATTAGCCTTTGGACTGTGAACTTTTGGGTTTGTAATCCTTTTCTTAGACTAGTAACAAATAGATTCTAAACAGATTAACGTGTGAAAACAGGAATATTAAAGATTAAAAGTAGGAAGGAAAATTAGTATTGAAATGGGATTATTTTTATAGTCTCCAGAGAGAGAAGAATATATTCACAAACATGAGCACATACAGAATCTGTGTTTTCCAGTAAGAGGCACCTGTGTCCACATAAACATTGACCATATTTATCTGCCAAATAGCCCTCGTGGTTTGGTTACCTGTAGGTATTTAGTGTATATTTCTGTGACATTTTCATTTTCACCTGTACATAAGTCTTTAAACTTCACATATGCTTGGAGTCATATTTTTTATGGTATCTCCAATAGACAGAATCCAGTCTTTTGAGGCGTCTCTAAGGTAATTTCTATTTGAAGACATTACTGTTCAATAGTGATAGTAACTCAGGAGGCCAGAGATCACTTATTGCAAACTCCACTGCTACTGAACTCATGCCAGTCATGAGTACTACAGATGTTTATTCTATCAGTGGAAACTTCATGCGTCATTTTTCGTCCTTCCCCAGGGTAAATGTTAGTTTATTTGAGACTTCAAAACTTCCTTTCTTGTCACTGGGTCAAAACTCTGACCTAATCAGTAACAGCAATATTTTAGGTTAGACATTAGGGAATCTTTTGACACATTAGCTGCTGACTCAAGCATATGTCCATGAAACCAGGGAAATATTCCCTTTCCCATTGAGACACAGGTTCATTCTTGCATATTTGATATCAAGGCTGTGCAACATGCAGTTATTTTTAGCAGAAGTCATGTATTTTTTTTACCTTTGAGAACAATTTTAATGGACCATGGATGAGCCATGAGAAAAAAAATAGACTGTCATGAATTGTATGCTGCATAAGGTGCACCGTGAACAACTCTGTGTTAATGTATTTTAAAATTTAGAATAAGGTATCCATTAAATATGCCCAACAGCAGCATAAGAGCATTTCTCCTTTACTTCATCAGTACAGCATTAAAATCAGACAAGCACATTGCAGAGATAAGTTACTTTTTTCCTAATCTACAAAGACCAGGAACCTGATAGAAATCACAGGTCAGTGTTCAGAGGTCAAATGATCGGTCAGTTGACTGTTAACGAAGCAAATGAAGCTACAGCTCAAAAATCTTCCCTTATTGAATATGCTGCCAGAATTCATTGGACATTGTGGGTGTAGTGCTACTTGTCACATACACTGATATGTCTCTGAGCGTGTCATGTACTGGATAAAAAGAAGGAAATGGATAAAGAGAGGCTTACGGTCCACTTCTTCTGCTTTTCAGACTGCTCTGAGATTGAAAATACAGAAAATTACCACACCATTAACATTCCTCTGGTCTACTTGGAGCAGTCAGCTGTTTGAAAATAAAAGATACATTCTTCTGTATGCTCATGTAGCCCATAGTTTCTCTCCAAAGATGCTGAGGTTTTGAAAAAATAAATGAATTAAAACTATATCTTTTTTCTAAAGCCACTTACAACAATACTTCTCATAATTGATAGCTTTATTTTGTGCACGTGTCCTTCTGATCCGAAAGGGCAATGAAATGAAATTTAATCACGTCTTACTTCATTTGACTGTATAAAATGATAAGCCGTTAGAAAAAATAGGTAAAAAACAAAGCCAGCCCTTGCACTCTCTGCCAGCCTGCAAGTTCCAGTTTTGATTGCTGCTGCCATAACTCCATTTTTCTAGAGCACAAAATTATTAAAGTTGGTAAGAGTTATAATCCTGTAAGTACTGGCCTGTGCAAACAAGATCCTTTGGGATGGAATCAAAGTTGTTTCTACATTTTTGCCCTGTAACAGAAAAGCTGTATTTACAGTTACATTACTGTGCTGCCTATTTGCTGCCTGATCCTAGGGCCAGACTAACAGCAAGGTTTTACTTAAGACAGTCACCAGGATTTGGTAGGCATGTTAGCTTTCAAAAGCTATGCAGCACTGCCTATTTCTAGAGGCATTTTATTATCATCCCCACCTCTTGCCTGCTGTTGGATCTTGGACAAGTTACTCCCCTCTCTATGCTTCATTTTCCCCATTTCTGAATATATCCTCACTAATCAGTACAGTGCTTTGGGATCCTGCGGTTCATTGGCCAGGGGTAAAACAGTGCTGTTGTTATTACTACAAAGTCATATATTTGTTACTGGGTGCTTGGTGCTTTACTGAGTTGTCAAAATAATCTGTGTCTTGTGATTGCAAGTGCTGTAATACGCTGAAATACAACGGAGAAATAAACTTGAGCCTGGTCTTAAACCCTTAATGTCCTACTAATTAAAAAGGCAATACTTGTATTAGGGACTGTTCCTTAGGAGGAAAGGTTTATAGGACTAGGTTTTTATTGCAAGGAACGAAACGCTGAAAGTGTTTTTTTTAATTCTTCATGCAGGTCATGGCTACTTATAATGAATACATACATATATGTATATAGATTAAAAAATAATTTCTGAGAACCAGCTGTACAGTTGCCTATAGGCTGTTTCAGTTCTGCACGTTCAATATGAAGAATACATTCATCTCACCTAGAAATTGCAACTAATGTACACAGCTAGGTTCCTAACAATCTGCATATTATGTATTTCAAAATATCCTTTAAGAAATACTTTAGGATAGTTATTGTATATGCCCTTACTTTAGCTCTGTCCTGTATTTAACAATGGAATATCGTTTCACTCATTACAATTTCAGTGAAAAAGTTTCTTATTTTCTCAGAATTTTCCTCACATTATTTGTTTTCAAAACTCTGGGTTACATGGCCACATTCTTATCTTTTGTGTCTTAACATTGCCCCTGAAAAAATTTTATTCTATTTTACTTCAGACTCCATAAAACTTTCAACAGCCAATGTTCCAGTCTGAAAACAAAGGTACCAACAATCCTCAGAAGACAGGTTTCAGATGGCACTCAGGATTACAGACCTATCAGAAGAGAAATCAAAGGCATGGCAAGTGATACTATCTGGAATCTTATTCAGATACTACAAAACACAGTAACAGATCTAAGGGAGATTATTTCATTTGGTGAATCTCAATGCATAAATGGAGTTCTAGTTCTTTGTTTTTCTGCTCAAACTACGGAAAAGATAATTAGGGAATTTCAAGAGGAATTATTTTTAGTTTTAACATTTAGAGAATCTCTTGTGTTAATATACTCCCTACATTACCCATTTAGTAATTAAGAGAACAGTGTATTTATTACAATTTCTAAAATTCTACCAAATAAGCTTCTTTACAGTTTTGTCTCAGGAAACCTTACCAAAAAGTCTAGAGAGATCACATAAAATAATCACAAAGGCCTTTGAGGGCTTTGCTGGCCCATGGAGCAAAATATAAAAATAAACCCTGGAACAGAGAAAAAATAATGGACTATTGTACAAGTTAGTTTAAGAGTTACATTAAAAAACAGAAAGAAAGACAAAACCAACTTAAATGATGAAGAAATTGCACTGGACTTTTTGACAAGATGCAAGATATTGTAAGCAATCTGTTCATTTAAAGGAAAGATGTCACCAGTCACAATATCCAGGATCTAGATGCTAAGATACCCTTCTTCAAGACTAGTGATTTCTAATTACTGGGAAATCACATGAAAGGAAAATTAAATATTAGGTGGTCACCCTAACTTCTGAATGACTTAACCCTCCTCCTTATAATGAAGAAGGAGCTCAGAAAAACAACAATAGAGAAATCACAAAGACCAGATGGTGATTCCAGCACTATACTGGATAATGCATATAACAAAAGTTCATCAGTAAGGAACAGTCTCCAGCCTGGAGAGAAAATGAGCCCGTGAAATTGTGAATATCATAAAGATTATCTCTGAGGTCTAGCAGGTATTGATATCCCCTGTCATAAATGTACTTGAAGTAATGAGAGTGTTAAGACAGTGTATATACAAGCAGGAAAGTATAGTAGTTAAAAACATAGGGAATTGATTGACCTTCAAGCAAAAGAAAATAGAATTTAAAAGGAAAAGAGTAAAACTACTTTCAGTCAGTGGTTTCCTACTGGAATCAAATCACATATGAATGAGAGCTGATGGTGATTATTATAAATCAGAGTTATAAATTCTAGAAAAGCAGTAGAGAAAGCAAAAAGACATGGAAAGACATCTATGGCTAGCAGAATCAGTGAGTATAAGACATGGTTTTACATATTTCAGGAACAAAACTGTTGTAGCAATTACTCTTATCTACAAATAAAAGCTAATAATACAAATAATAAAAATTAAGAAATATACATATCTGTGTCACAAGACAAAAAATGAAATATTTTCCATTCAGTAGAAGTGATAAAGCATGTTTAAAAATTGTACTAAAATCTTTAATTTTAACAGCTATCCATTTCTAATTTCAAGGAAAAAAATTGTCCAAACTACAAAAAATTTAAAATTGGTTTACAAAGACCAGCTCTTAAGTAGTGAGGCTGGCTGGAACAGCTCTCTGAATAACGGAGAATTGTCCTAGATGGTGATCTATCTCTGCCACTGGAAATCCGCACACCAAAATGTGAGGTCTTCCTGCAACTACATGCTGTAGTTGCTAAGAGAATTCAGCTATTGAAGTCCTATTTTGTATTACACAGAAACTGAGAATAGGTGATTAATTTGTCTCTTCTTTCTTTATAAAACGAATTAGTGTGAGAGGAACATTTGTAACATTTTGTAGCAGAAGCTACATTCATAGCCCAGGCTATGAATCAAACCTCCATGTGAAAGAAATCTTAGGCTATCATGTTCAAATACCTGATAAGAGGTGGGCAACACATGTGTGAACGATTACTTTTAGGCAATATGAGATGACACTGTTGGCAGGCCTGAACTTTATTTTTAGGACTACTTTGATTAAGAAGAATTCTGAAATTCAAAAACATAATAGCTCTTCATGATGGAAAAACAAATGTGCCTTTTCTCCTTCTCTGAGATTTACTTTTAGAAGTCATGAGGACTCATGAGTCTACCTTAGAAACTGATCCACCCCCATTTGATTTAAAATGACTTGCAGGAAATAGCACAGAGATACAACAGCAAAACAAAACCAGTAATGAATGATAACACCCCTAGGAGAACACCGCTAGTGCAAAGAGGAGAGGCAGGTGATTTACAGTATTTCAGTGGCTCATTTACTCTGATTGGAATATCAGTTCATCAGTGTGGCAAGAGCAAATTTGCTTCTCAAAGGAGTTGAGAGAAAACATTCCTTTTTTTTTTTTTCAAATTAAAGATGTATAGAAATTCAAGACAATACATATACTGTAAAATAAAAATACTCTCCAGTACTAGAACAAAGAAGATACCACTGCTCTTTATCATGTTATTACCCCCCACCCCACAAGTAATATGTCAAAATGTTAAATGGGAAGCCAGAGCATAGACACCAGAAGCTGTCAAATTAGATAGCAGCTGTTTGTTCACCCACAGTCTATGAATGAAAAAAACTGCATATTCATGGTTAAGTAGAGACTAAAAACCTCACTGAGGACAGAAAATCTCAGCATACCCCTAAAATATCTCCAAGACTGCAGAGGTGAAAAGGAAAGATTAGGTGATTAGTAAAACTTGTAAATTATTTGTTTTAATTGAATTGACATTTCCACCCTGCAGCAGGCAAAATTCACTCCAGTTTTATCAGAGCAATTCCTACTGTATTCATGAGGTAAATGTTTATTTATTATTATTATAAATTATATATATAAAAATATATTATAAATATATTATTATGTTTATTT
>WKFP01014171.1:306342-332596 GCA_011057875.1 Pterocles orientalis | reverse complement strand
ATATATTATAAATATATTATTATGTTTATTTATTTATTATTATAAAGTTGAATTTTGTTTGCTTTCTCTTCTTTCTCACCAAGCTGGAATCAGCTATGATCGTACATAATGATAGACGTGTTCTATTGTTACGTGCACATTCAATTTGATTTGTTGATTTTACTCATCACATTAAACATTTTTCTTCCTTTTTTTCACACAGGGGCTAGGAGTGTTTGCAGCATACAAGAAAAATGTACAACCAACCATTTGTAACTGCATAGCAAGTGTCTCAAACTAAAAGTCTGAGCTATTTGTGAGTGGGATTTGCTTTTCTTGGGGTTTTTTTTGGCTGTTCACACTCCTACCGTCTCTTACATTTTCCACTTATTTAATAGAACCAGTATTTACAAGGATGAAGGAAACAGGTACACAGCAACATCGATAGGAAGTCTTTACACATGTAAGAAATTAATTGCATCAAAAATATTAAGGCTTTTCTTAAACATTTGCTTTTTCTTACATGGATTAATTATTGGTGCAAGATCTGCAGCCTGAAGAGAACTGATTTCCTGTTTGAAAAAGTGGATGACCATACTTTACGTATCTACTGAAATAAATTCATTACGTTTACTGCTTTCACAGTCATGTGAAGGATTTTAATTTCCAAATTATTATTAAGAAGTCACTCTATACTAAAATGAAAAGATTTATGGGATACGCAATATCATTAAGCTTTTCCTTTTCTATAGTACTTACTGAATTTATCATTATTGTAGTGTATAGCCCTGGTAAACTAACTGAACAATTGCCAGCAGGAGTCTGAAGTCAAATGGAGATGAAAGCTTAAAATGTAAGTGTGTGTGTAAGAACACAGAACTACAAAAAAAACATCTAACAGTAAAAGATTAAGCTGATCACTTTAGGTAGAAATCATGTGGCTACTTTGATTTTTTTTCCTTATTTCTCAGATTACATATTTGCAGGATCAGAGCTTTATTGAACTTAGTAGCAGGCACATGGACACTGTGCTTCCTAAGGTTATGTCTGCTTAGTGAATTGCTGCAAGATTTCACAGCCGCTGAAACATTCTTCCTTTTAGATAGCTGGATAGATGTTCCCCTTCTATAAACACTACTGGGACACTCCACCTGCAAACCACCTCATTATCAAAGATCTGTAAGAGGTCAGAAGAGACCCTGTAATTCTGTATGGGCTCAAGAAACATACATTTCAAACTTTCAGAAGCTTTACTGACTCCTGTCCCAGAAATCTGTTTTTCTTGGAGGCTGATAGTATATAATATTGGGGTGCACATGGAGATGGGCTTGGGATGGCAAAAAAAAGTGAGGGTGAATGAGACAGCATTCATGTTCCAGCTATTTGTGCATCTCAGCACTTTCTCTGTGCTGTCATGTGCACTTTATCTGCCAAAGTAGACCTATAAGAGAGGGCATTTTGGGACTGTTGTGGGTTTTCTTTTTTTTTTTTTTTCTTTTTTTGGTGACAGATTGTAGAAGTTCTGAGAATAATCCAGATGTCATTATTTTGGTATTTATGATTTTTTCATGTCCAGAAGGGAAAAATAAATATCTTTGCTAGCTTTTGCTTTCTCAAAACTAAAAGCATTCCTACATCACACTGACTCTCAAAAAAAAAAAACAAAAAAAACAAACCCCAAAACCCACCAAACTCAGTTGTGAGTCGGAGCTTAACTGCCACTTTCTTTTACTTATTCTTACTTTAGCAATCTTTGCAGATGATTGCCTGAATGTAAACTAAGTAATAAATGATTATACGACAACATGTCACTAGGTTCTAATGCAAGTCACCTCAAAATTGCTTGTCATGAGAAAGGGACACAGCGTAAGCTAAAGGGTGATATATACAATACCATTTTAAGATGTGGTCTTTCACACAGGGTAGCATAAGAAATTCCATAAAAGAGGTTACAGGCACCACCCTACAATAGGATTCACAGCACAGTACTGAGTTTGTAAACAAATTTTAGCAGGTGAGATACAGTTCGTAATCCATGAAGCATCTGGCTATATTCTATACCAACATTAGAGAGAAAACAAGTAAACATTGTCTTTGGGAGAGAAATGTGACAAGAGCTTATACACATAAACATCTCCTTGGATGCAGAGAGCATTTAATTGTGAGCTTGTAATTTGGAACTCTTTACTTGCTACAGCAAGTTATTCCTTCCCAGTATGTGTTTTTTCGTTAGTTCTCATCAAGGCAAGGGAAAATTTATCTTTTGCTGCACATCAGTGAGATATGAATTCTATTCAGCATTACACTTACATTTTAAAGTAACTGTGATGCTATAATAAGGCACTAACACAGCAGCATGCCCTGCATACCAATGGCTACATTTCTTATGCAAGCTCACTTCTTCCCAGCAGAACTGAGACTTCTTCAGGAAAAAGCAATGCAAATTATTGCATTTGCTGTTGGGTCATGTAAGAGAACTTCGCAGAAATGAATACAGAAAACAAAGCTATTTTCCTCAGCCTTTGCAAAACTATCAGCATGCTACCTGAATTTTATTTCAGGCACTGTAGACACACAGGTCACTGCAGCTTGCCAGAAGATGATACAGGACGGAGGACAGAGGATCTTTTATCTGGCAGATTCCTTAGCTGAATGTGCCCTTCTCATCTTATATTCAAATAAGGGAGAATATTCTTAGGACAAGAAAGGAATAAACCCTTGTTTTCCCTCAGTTCCATGTGGACAAAGTTGGAATAGCTGACTTGATGCTTCAGTTCACTCGTCCTAATAACCTGTCTGTACAACAGTGTAACTTTCCACTCACTTTAGACAGACTTAAAAACTAACACAAGACAAATGTGATGATGTTTGTGTGAACAACTTAATCTGTCAACATGGAACTTAAGCTCAGTTCCCCAAGGTCATGTCCCATAAAACCAGTTAAGTTCATTTGTGAAGTAATGCCATTGGGTCAATGCACCTGAGACAAATCCCTGGCTTCTGTGCTCTGCTGGATGCCTCGCACATGCCAGCATAGAGCCTAGCGTGAATGTCTTCTCTTTGTAGACATCTGCCTAATGGAAAATAAACCCAACATTTCTTTACCCATTTAAAGACAAATACTTCCTGTCAAAGGAAGAAGGAAGTTGCTGGGACTCAAGGGTTCTTACTTGCAGAAGGGGTTGGGGTGGAGGTTGTCATCTCTTCTAGCTTGAAATTCCTTCTTCAGATTCAAGGTCTGGATGCTGGACAATGCAGAGGACAGCATATTCTTTACACTTTAAAAGAGAACTTGGTTTCACATGTGCAAAGTGGAATATTAATATTCAAGATGCTTCATGCAGTGGCATCCCCTTATGACCAATGGCTAGTGCTCCTAAACTTATCTATGGGAAAAAATAATCAGAAGCCTTGAGACTGTCATTAGATATATTTTCCCAGTAAGGTAACCCTTTCTATTTTTAAAAGCCTTTACATTAAATGTGGCAAAATGATCTTTTAAGTTCAACCAAACCCACATTTTTTCAATTACAGCTCATTTATGGCAAGAGCAGCTCAGTGCTACTGTTGCAGGGTTGGAGGTTAAATGTAACTGACTCAGTTCAGCTCAGATACAAGGATGTTGTTTACAAACAGAATCAACAAAGCCATACTAATAAGACTCTAGGGTGTAAGTTAGAGATAAGAAAAATCTCCCAATTAAAATTTTCCTAAAGGTTGACGGCTCAAAGCCATTACACACTGTGGTCAAACCACAGTGGATGCAAAACCAAAACAAAACCCCAACACCCTCTTAGTTGTGATGAGGCTAAGACAGAACAACAGAGTGAATAAATTCAGAGCCAGACAGACTGCAGGCACTCTGTTCTAATAATAGGTGTGTGTCTAGACTGAAGCCCAAGTTCTGAGAAACCACTATTGTTGGAATCAGTGAGGACTTTGATGAAGAAAAAGGAAAAAGTGAGTGAAGTACTTCAGCGTTTTTTTGTAACATATTAAACACTGTACACAGAGAAAAATGCACAAAAAGACATCAAATGAATCCCCTTTCAAGGAAAAATTAACTATTTCTGATTGACTATTTTAGTATGTGCCAAGTGATGCAGATTTGTGTTTTGCTTACTGATATACCAGTTTTTGTTAGAAAATATGTAAGATCTGTGCTATGAGTAAACAGAAAACCCAGTCTGTCTAACTAGAGGTGACAGTTCTAATCTTGGAAAATTCCATCAGTCATCTGGGCCAGATTTAAGAGTTGTGGATTTCTCTTCTGTCTCATTGACAGGAGTAAAAGTACAGGACCTGCTTTTGTAAGGAATGGATGCCCACCAAAACTACATTTAGCTGTGGCTGTATTAGACCTACTTCTCATACAGAATAATTGCTTGCTAGTAGCACATAATGAAAAACATGGAATGAGTTTCTGTATTTTATATATTTCCCATTCTGAACATGCAATAAGTAGAGTGCCTAAGGGACAGAAGTAAAGCAGAAGCTGAAAAAGTGCAAAATTTCTCAATTTCTAGATCTCAAGCTCTTTTGGGGATGGGAAAGTTAACAATTAAGGCTTGCCGAAGCGTGGAAACTAAAATGAAGCTGATGAAGATATCCAGGCACATTAATACTAGTCCACCTATTCTTGTACTCACTTAAAAGGTATCATTGCCTTCACTTAACTATGAACTAGGACATACACTCCAATTTCTACAAAAGCCTTCTGAGAAGTTTAGTAGGAATGATCAGATTTTTTCATTAAGTTGATTACTGTGGAAGAATAATTTTTAAATTGCTGTGGCTATGTCTATAAAGACACCTTAACTCACTATCAAACTCTCAAATACATTAATATGCCTAAAGTCCTGTAGCTCACAATTGAGCAGCCAGCCTTAAGCTCTGTCCTTTCAGAAATAGAAGACCTGTGCTCTGGACCAAAATGCTGGCATTTCCCCTCACACCAATTGGACATAAAAGCAATCAGGAGTCAACTCCTAACAGAAGCATCTTCTATTCTTGTTTTACTCACATGAACATCAGTAGTGTAAGCCAAAGCTGTATTAAAAACTATCCCACTGTCATCCCACCCCTTACCAAGCATTTACAACTTCCTGAAGTGAGTCAAGTTTCCAACTTCTTCAAACTTCCCAGTTTTCCTGATCTTTGCTGCTCCCTTTCAGTCTGCCTGTTCTTCATTTTACATATATGCAAGCAACTGTTTTCCCCTATATACTTATTTAAAGGAAAACTTAAAAATTCAAAGTTTATCTCCTCATAAAACTCTGCTTTCCCAGTTGACAAATAGCTCGTTGTTCATTCTTGTTAAACCAGCATGTAAATCTGTAAAAGGTGACCAGGGAAACTGGATGCTTGCTGCCCTCATAAATCTGCTCGAGTGCCTGCCGGAGGCATGGCATGCTCTCTTGATCTCTTTATGCTCCTAATGGTTACCATGAGTGCAATTAAAAAAAAGAGAAATAGGAAAAAAGAATGTACTTTACATTAATTTCGTCAAAAAATCCTCAGGAATTACCACTTCATAGTATTGCCAGGAAAGCTGAGGGAGATAAATAGCCTGGAAATCTCTATATATTTGTTATTATTAATGAAGATGATGCTTGGTTTGGCTCCCTGTAAGTTACTGGCAAGGTTCTTATTCCCTTGGTGCTCTTTATTCCATGCCCCCCATCTTCCCTGTCAGTCAGCATCTTTGTTTACTTTTATTTGTACCAACACAGAGATCCTTGGTGTCTACTGAAAGATTTCAACAGATCTTAGCGCGCCTTGGAGAAAATACTAAACTTTGCCAACAGTTTGTCTACTGCTTGCCTTCGTAACTTTATGCTTTCCAGGCCCGACTGAGATTACGCTGTAATGCAGGGATCCATTTCATTGTGTTCGCTCTCCTGCAGTAGCTTTAGAGATACTAAATGATGAACAAAGTCTGGGCAATCCCTGAGCTCCGCACACACTTGGCACCATGATGTAACAGTCGAAACATGGCATTGTATCTCGCAAGATCTGTCACTTCCACACATTGTTCTTCTGAAAACTAGGATTTTCTTTATGCGATAAAACACATACAGGCTTGAAATATTTCTGAGATCTGATCCCAGAACACGTAGGGGTAACTGAAGGACAAGCTGGCCAGGATACCTGGAGTTGCAGCAAGACTTCCCAGGACAAATACAGTATCACTGAAGACTGTAATGTTCTGGCATCTATCTTTTTTATTGGTTATTGAGTTAGGCAGGCTAAAGGTATACTGGGTATGCTGGCAACTGCATCATTTCTCTGTTGGCTCCCCTTTGTCTTATATACTTCAAGTTCCAGTTACGGTTTCCCTTGCTAAAAATAGTTAGCTTTCTTTGGGGTTACTGAATGGCTTTGCTTAAATAGTTATGAAGTAAAAGCACATCTTCAGATGGAAAAATAGAGGTTTGACTGTGGTTTTTTTTTTCCTTCTAAAAATATCTAAGACTAGCATCTTTTCTAAAAAAACCAAACTAAAATATTGTAAAAGAAAATGTAGCAATTGTAATTGTTCCCTAAACAAGAATAACCCTTCAAAACCAAAATTCGTTATTAGAATTCAGAAGTGATATTAGGCAAAGCCTGTTTGTACTGTGTCAAGGTCTTCATTGTCAGCAAATCTGAATAATTTAGTAAAACAGTAATGTTATATAAAGTTGATTCACATTGTGATTTAGCTGACCTGTAAATATGCATACAAACATTAGAAGTACGGGACCTAGTTACCTCACAGTAATATAAAGCTGCATTTATTAAAACAAATCTGACACAAAACAGATTATACAGAACATATTTTAAGATTCATTCTTATTTCGCTATTCTTCTAGAAATATGTATGTCTTAAATTATAATTTAGAGCCCTGACCAAATGGTCCATTATGCTTGGCAGTGAATTTTTATGAAAGCAGAAAGGTTGTGTGTTTCCAGATTTGCATTCTGAACAGCACTAAATTTTAGATTGAAGAGGGCCATTTGGCTAACTAATTTTGAATGCTATATCAGTAATTTATTGTGTTTTTTTAAAAGCTGGTGTTTAAAAATATACTACTTTCTTGTAGTAGAAGTATTGCAGTCTACTATAGCTGTCCTTAAAGCTCCAAACATTGGAAAAACACCCCACAGGAAAAAAATGACTAAGATAAAGACCATGAGCTTCTCCCATCTGCCTTGTTATCTTTAATTGTAATTTATATGTTATCTCTATAAACATACCCATACCTATGTGTTTAAAAGACCCAAATTAAGCTTTTTGATAAATCTATCCAGAATATTTTGAGTCTACAAACATTGATGTTATTCTGTTGTAATATATATATGAAAAAATTCAGAAAAAAAGCTGTTGACACCTACAAAAATGGTGAAGGTGGAACAAAAGTGTACGTCAGCAATAAAAATGACAAATTATTGCTGGCTGCTGTTATTTCAAATAGTAAATTATAAAGCCAGTAGAAGGCTGAGATAAGTAGTAAGAAAAAAAAAAGCAAGTATGAAAATAAATTCTTATCTCTTATGTGGTAGTGCATCTTTAAGAGCTCACTAGAAGGCAAATTTAGACCCTAGCACAGCAGTTACAAACTCAGCAGCAAGATATAGCAGAACCACCATTTTAAACACTGAAGAAATGTTTAATATTGGAAAAAAACCCAACCAAACAAACAAGTGAAGAAATATGGTGAAGGGAATAACTGCTTCCAGTATTTTAGGCATACAGAAACTTACTTTCATGTTTAGCATATGGCTTCCACACAAATCCAAGGGATTTTAAATCAAGCTCTGAGGACTGAGAGTCAACCCCCACCCTACTTGGATGAAAGTAAGTGGTTCTACTGAATGAATTGGAGGAATAATGGTCTATAGCAAACAAGTGGAAATTGCCTGCAAGAGGATAGGCTGCACCTGATATTGTCAATTTGTATATACCTTAGCTTCCAAATACAAAACACCTAAAGCTTGCATTCAGCTGACAGAAGGGTATGCTTCACAGAAGTGGCATCAGAATACAAATAAATTGGATACCACTTAGAGACTTGAAAGCCATCAAAAAGCGGTGAGATGAAAAGCAAACACCACTGAAAGTGACAGCAATATTTTCTTCCAGAGCACAGAAAGTATAAAAGAAGAGAGAACTCTAACAGCATAAAGAGAAAAGATGCCATTTTTCAGTAATCGAGTACCACAGCTCTTCATGGAATTCAAGTAAATACTTCTAAAGGGGGCACATTAAACAGCACTGCAGCTGACAATCCCTCTTTATTGTTTTCTTATGCTAATATGCTACATACAAGCATAAGAGAGGAAACAACTATGGATTGTGGCAGAGGCAGATTTGTCTTCACCTGTGATTACCATTTTACATAAAGTACTGAGATTAAAATTTGAGTGGAAACTACATTGTAAAATATTTAATTTTGCATAACTGTACTTTGCCTAATGTTTCCAAATGTCTCTTTTAATAAAACATTATTCTGTGATACATTGCTATATTAAAATGTCTCATGACATTAGCTTTACATCAAAGTTTAGAATGCTGGCATTTCCCACATAATATTCAGCCTGCTGAGTGTTTGTACATAAATGCACACTTTTTAACCAATCAGGCATGTCTTCTTCATTTTTCAAAATATTATGGCATATTACATCTCAAAATAAAAGCTTAGACACTTGCTTTTCAGACAGATGAGTTTCCAATCACTAGCAGAAATAACATGGCTGCTAAAACAGAATTAATCAAATATAGATGATTTTGGAGAGATTATTAAATTGCTTTTTACAAAACACACGAAGGCAGGTGACAGTCTCATGTGCCTTTTGAAATAATTTTAAATGTTTTTTTTTTAAACACTTATTTGCTTCATCTGCTGCATCAGGACTGCTAATAACAGACTGTCCTTCCTTACTGAAGTACAATGAGATGAGCAATGAGACTGCAACTACACAAGTCAAACAATGTAGTGGTTGGCAGCAGAGGGAAAACAAAGTATGTGGATTAAAAAATGTATCATGGATTTTGTTGCAGGTTAACGCAGTCTGCTGATTGTTCTGTGTGCATAGATCCACACAGGTGGAAAAAGAAACTGAAGCCATAATGATATGATAAGAAAGTGCCTGGTTACACAGAAAGTGTGTTTAGGATGGTGACAGATAATTGCTGGAATGTACATATACTGGAAAGCATGCCATTCAAAAAATTACAATTTCATTACTAGTTTTCACCTTACTCCTCTAATTGCAACTGTCACTTTAAACAAAGAGAACATGGATTTCAAGCAGCACATGAATCAGAAAAAAGTTCAGAAAACAAATGTTCCACCTCTTATAGTATAAGCCACACATCACTTCCCATCAGACTATAGTAATTCAAATTTTGATACAAAGCACAAATACTAAAAGACTATCATGCACTAGCAGGAAAAGGAAGGAAGCATTAACTACCCTGCTAACATCTGCAGTTCCTGCAGCAGAAGAGAAGTAACATTTGTTAAATGAGCATTTGCAAAGCACAGTGCCTCCCTCTGCTGCTCCAGAGAAAGACATATTCCCTTCTCCAAATTTGGGAATAGTTTAATGCCAAGCATGTGAGTACCTATCAGGTGGGCACATTCAGACAAACCTTGATACCACACGATGAAGTACTTGCAAATGCCACCCAACATTTTGGTTCTAGCCGTGGCCAATCTCCAAAACTGTGTTCAGATACCTATAAATCATTTCAGTAAAGTAAAACACTTTATTAAACCCTGACCAAATCATGCCAAAAGTGTGTGTGTACATGTGTATAGTATATATTACATAGACACAAAAACACATTAATTCCCCCCTTCCCTCTCTTTCTTTGTCATAAAACATTCACCTATTCTGCTGACCTCTGACTCCAGTTTATCAATGCTTTGAATAACCTATATCTGAAATTTATTCTGGGGAACCTCTGGAACAAGCACAAAGTTTATGAAGAGTTTAATTAACAAAACCCCAAAAAACACAGAATAAGTTGAAATTCTATGGAGACAAAGGGGTTAGCCATATTTTTTTTCCTCCTGTTTTATATTATTGATAGATCATAGACAAAGACAGTCTTGAAAGTATTGGACTACTGAAGTGAAAGGCTGTCTCTGGAGATGTTTTATAGGCCTAACAAAGCTGCATGTCAGGAAGCTCAGTTCTTTGTAGTTGGTGGCAGTTGAACTCTAGAACTTAGAGCTTTCAGTGAAAGCCACATGTGCAGATAAAGCCTGCACTGGGTTAGGGCCAAATGCATTTGTAAATCAGCTCTGCTTTGTTAGAACAGATTTTATAACTACAAAATTGCAGATGAAACTGGTGGTATTGGAGGGAATTGTTTCTTATACTGTACGTCCCCATAAATATTACGAGCCTGAGGTACTGCCAGTAGAGACAGATGAGTCATCCAATATGTTTCCAATAAATACGATTGAACTTCTAGGTGATTTTACTCCAGCCACGCATTTACCTCTTTTGAATTTACTTCTGTGAACATTTGGAGCACTAAAATTTTGCTGGCACAAGTTTAAAAGCATATGCATGATATTCATGGTAACTACTGCTGCTGGACTACCGAATATTTGGGATTGAAATGGACCACACTAATAACTACATGTTCTGGTGCAAGAGTTGCTGTTCCATTATGTTGGTCGCAATGGAAAGGGGCCATCTCAAATAATAGTTTTCTCATTACCGCCAGGTGCAACTCTGCTGCTCCTGCTTCTTCCTTTGCCTTTGTCTCCAACTACTAATTACAGCAGCCAAGGCTTCAGGGCTTCCCTCCTACACACTCATTGCCTAAAGCTCCATTAAAATGAGAAGAGAAAATTAAATATACACATCTCTTGGGACTGATTCTGCATGGTCCAATCCTGTCAACATGTGCTTGGACATTTAGGTCTTTTAACATATTCTTGTTCATAAAAGGAAGCAGAGCTAAACAACATATATCTGTAGACTCGATATTAACGGTCCATTTTACTGGCTTTCCTTGTGAATTGGAGCAAAGAGATCATTAATCTGAAAGACAGTCCTGAGATAAAGACATTTTCATGTTTTCGTTAAGGAGTATGATATGCAACAAGAAAGAATTAAATATTTGTGTATTATAGGTATAGATCAATACCAGCCGAACATGCTATTAGGCAGTAAGCATAAGAAACCTATAGCTGTTTTCCCCTTTGTACTTGCCCTACTACCAAAACACCAATGAGAAATGCTTCATTTCATCTCTTCTTAAACAAGAAAAAAACAAACAGGGACAATTCAAAATATGGCTGCCTTGAGGAGCTGTGAAAGTCCAGTTAGACCTGGATGTCATTTTAGATCTGATGACTAACCACACTGAAACATAATGCAAAAGAAAACATTATTAAACACATCCTTGTCTTAACATACTGGTAGAACATAGGAATGGTTCAATTAAGCACCTGTGCTACAGAATGCATATTAACTGCTTCTAAAATTACACTGAGTCCCTCTTTGTGAAATTAATCTCTTCGACCATAAAATGAGACCTTTACTTCTTTCTGCACTTTCATTAATCGCATGGCACTTCACTGGCTCTTGTTGAACCGAAGCTGGAGAATTAGGCCACAGAAAGGTCACTTGCTTTCCTTTCTGCTTGCATGCTAATTAACAAGATCTAAACATCAGCTTGTGTCTAAGATGCAGAGTGGATTAGGTTGTATGCAAGGAACTTTACAAACTATGGAAATAGAAGCAGGGCAAGACTGTGCGCCCTAGGCTGTGACTACAGCACATCGGGCTTGACATCCTGCTTTATGAGCCACCTTCGCAAGTGCCAGTAGGTGGCCATTATTTATAACGATCCAAAAATTCCACAAGGTTATTTATGTCCATCCAAAAATTGTTTGTGTTAATTACCACACAGAGGAAAAACATTCCCCTTTTCCCTGCCCTGCTAATGGTAAAGCTACATATAAAAAAGAATGCTTCTCCAGCTCAGCACAGACAGTGGAAAGCAGACCTACACTTCACTGTCCCTACACCAAGTATTTTGTAGGTGAAAAAGCTTTATGTACTGTTCACAGTAGGTTCCTCCTCTGAAGGAGGAAACGGCACTGTAAATGAGGCTTTTACTACTCCAGGAAAGAGATTTGATCTTCCAGCTCTACCTAGGACATCAAATGTGTTGTCCAAGTGAAAACATCACATTACAGTCTTTAGCTAGCTATTATAAAATATTTCCCTGAAAATTTAGATCTGTGTTATCAATCCTGTGGTTTTTATCCTGTCCACTGTTTCCCTGATATGGGTACCCTGAGAAGCTGTATCTAGTTCTAACCTCTATATTTGTGCACAATGCTGACAGTTCAGATTAGAGCATGCCACAGGCAACAAGTGTGGAAGAGAAAGAACTGTGCATGTAAATATGGTTAGAGTGCTTTGATACAGACAAAACTTAATCCTGGAATTCTGACTTCCTTTGTGTCAGTTCTGGCATTTATTTGGCATCCTTGTTATCACAGCCCAATGTGCTGCTAAAGTCAGGAATCTGTTTGGCATGGTAACTGCAGCCAAGTGTTTCCACATATTTGAGCATTTTGCCTGGCCAGTGTTGTGGTTTTGTGTGGTGGGTTTGTCTGGTAGCAGGGAGGAGCCACAGTAATGGCTCCTGTAAGTAGCTGCTAAAGGTTTCCCTGGACTCCAGCTCTGCTGGCAGCAAAGGAGGGGCTGCAGTGGCAGTGGCTGTAAGTGACTGCTAAGGATTCACCCCCACCCCCCGGCTCCAAAGGTTTTAGTAGCAGGGGGTGGGGGGCAGTGGGGGAAGGAGTACCCCTGTGAGAAACTACTGGAAGTTTCCCCAGCTTCAGGCTGGACCTATCCCAGGCCAGGGCTGAGACAATCGACGCCTCTGCAAATAACATATTTAAGAGGGGGCACGGAACAATGGGGTTGGTGCAGCCCTGGGCAGGGTGTTCAGGCGGGCCGGTCTGGTTGTCCAGCCGCCTGCCTGGCTTCTGCAAACCGACCTGCTGCAGCCCAAGCCTCTGCCATGGCTCGCCCAAGAGTCCGTTCTCCCAGGAGCTGATGAAGACCTGCGGCGGAGAGAGAAGCAGGATTTTGAGAGAGATGGCCCCACAGACACTCGGTCAGAGAACAGAAGTGCTAGGAGAGGAAGCGGCCCCAGAATTTCTCCTGCAGTGTGTTGAAGACCCACGGTGAAGCACGGTTTGTCCCTTGGTGCAGCCCATGAGTAGATGCAGCCGTGGAGGACGCCACATAGGAATTACGGAGAAGCCTGCACCAGAGCCAGGCAGTGGTCAGGGGACTGTGGCCCCATGTGGAAAAGGACTCACACTGGAGCAGTTTTTGAGAAGGACTCTCCCGTGAGAAGGGACCCCACACTGGAGCTGGGAAAGACTGTGAGGAGCCCTCCCCTGAGGAGGAATGAGCAGCAGACTGACTACATCCCCCATTCCCTTCCCCCTGAGCCACAGGGAGGGGGGTGGGCGTGGAGGGAGAAGGTACAAAACAAAGCCTTTGGGTTTTGGGAAGAAGGGAGGGGTAGGGAAGAAGTGCCTTTTTAAGATGTAGTTTATCTCTCTCAGTATCTTGCTTCTTGTTGTAAATAGTTAATAAATTTAATTGTTTTTTTGTTCTTCACAAGTTGTGTTGCTTTCTTGCCCATGACCCTAAGTGATGAGTGAAACCTCCCTGTCCCTGGCTCAGCCCACCAGGTATTTAACAAAAAACTGTCCCTGTGGCTTTCTAAACCACGACAGCCAGTCACTTATGGATAACTTTTTCTCCCTGCATGTATAATATGAACTGGCTAAACTAATTTTATATTATAGTGTATATTTATATATTAAGTAGGTGACAAATGTTCACAATTCAAACCCTTTCTCTATATTAGAAATGGACTGACCAAGACCAAACTAGTGAAAATCTTCAGAGTGAGACCCAAGTATAAAAGCTGAGGTACATCTTTTTTCAATGGATACTGCATATAAGCAGTCAAGTCTTTATTATAAGCACTACTGAAAAACAAATGTTTGTTATGACCAAATTGCAAAGTACCCTTTATATGAAAAGCTGCTAAGGGTACAACCATGCTAAAATAGTGGAACTGTAATATATTAAGAGACAAAACAGTAAACACACTTTGTTGACTCTGTACACATGATCTTATCATTCATTGGTACAGATAAAAATAAAGGACCAAGATCTTTTATATTTAGGGAGACTTTACAATACTTTATACCCAATTTCCACGGATGTAAATGGCATTATAAAGGTCAAAAGTGATCCATTCAGCATATATAATAGACACTCATGTTTTACAGGCTGCTTCCTGAGTTGAGCCCTTATCAAAAGACATGATACCTGTTTTTTCAGTAATTTCTATCATATGAAGTTAGTTATGTCAGTGTGAAATGTGATGAGAACATCTTGCAACACCTTGAGCAAGTAGAACTCTCTGTAATATTCAAGGCTGCAGGGAGGATCAAGCCCACAGGATTTTAATTGCAGCTGTTCGTTGCAGAAGCAGGAATATTGCACTGAATTTGATCAATCGTCCTTTTAGTCTGGTACCTTAATTCTGGTGTTTGCTAGTATTAAAGGCTCTGTAGGAAAGCCTTCACATATAAGTCACTACTTCCTTACACTCAGTAAAGAGACTGACACAAACTGAACGCAGAAACCTACCACAGCTACCCACAATACAAAGTACGGGAAAATTAATCCCTTTATTACAGCAACTATTACACTAAGCATTGCTTCACTGCAGAAGGCAATTGCTTTCTGACCTCTGAGGCGATCTGTGTTTGCCCTGAAGCAAGTGGACTAACAACCCTTGTAACTAGCCAAGATAAGACAGAAGAGTGTATCTATTCAACTAATACACTTCAGTGTAGTAAGTCAAATTAGACTTCACAAAATAATGGGTTTTTTAAACCAAAACATGAAAAAAAAACTAATAAGAAATATTTTTTTGCATAACATGGATAAAGCACTTAACAGATTGCTGGCTTCCTGACACTCACCCTCTGGGTTTATGTGCCATGAATGAAATTGCTACTGTGGCCGTCAGTGGGTTTTCATATTTGTT
Source organism: Pterocles orientalis (assembly GCA_011057875.1). Classification (NCBI taxonomy): domain Eukaryota; kingdom Metazoa; phylum Chordata; class Aves; order Pterocliformes; family Pteroclidae; genus Pterocles; species Pterocles orientalis. The sequence continues at coordinate 317,511 of WKFP01014171.1, read as the reverse complement.
CCTTCCACACTGAAGCAGTCAGTTTTAATTGGTGAAAAGAAATGACAGTGAGCTCAGAAGTGAGCTTTCACTTAATTGGTGAAAAGAAATGACAGTGTGCTATGGAAGAGTTAGGTTTAATGCTATATTAAAAAAGCAAAAGCTAACCTTCACTCCAAAACCTGCAGGGAAGCTTTGCATGGAAAGCAGAACAATACGTGTATTTTAAATAAACTACAATATATGTATATATTTTATTTTTAGATGAGCATGGGGTATGAAAAAGGCACTTCTCTGCTTTACAGATAAGTAGTTTTCAAGTATATAAACTATAAATATAATAAACTAAAACAAAAAAGGCAAGTATTTTTCAATACTTTTTTTCTTATTAGAATTCTGCTTTGTTCAGTCTCTTCAAAAGTTGATTATAAGGTGATAAAATACCACCAGACAATCTGCATTCAGCAATTCTGCTCTCAGACATCACACACACGAATACCTTGCTTAGCCTACAGAAATCAGACCAACATATGGTAACTCAGTTCAAAAATAACAAGACACAGCTGGGCCACTCCTGAGTCCCCCTCATTTCATGACACACACTGACCCAATGAATGAATGTGTACCACTGCTGAAAGTAACATTTATCTTTAAGCCCTGAAAATGTGATGATAACTCTAAAAGGAAAACCATTTTTTTTTTACCACTAGCTACTTCTCATCAGGAGAAATACATATATGGTCATTTATGCTGAGGGCCCCTCCCCTCACATTTCTGAAAATAGATGTCCTAGTGTTTGAGAGGCTCCTAGTGGGCTATGGTGTCCTGAGCAGCCTGTCTGTAATGATCCGAAAGAAGGCAGAACTTTATTATGGGAGGGTATTCTGTGGAAAGGAGTGAATTATCTCCCCCACAATCTGCTGGACTTTTTGCCCTCCAGTAAGATTCCTCTAGGCTGACAAAACCTTTGAAAAGTACATGGGAGGATCTCCTCGCAGTGAGACACAAGTCAATCTACAAATATACTTGCTTTCCCTCTTTTTACTGGGCCTTGCTCCTTACACTTCATATGTGAAAATTAATTTAATTTCAAGTTCTAACCATCGTACAGCACAGTGAAGACTGCCACATTAGAACAGCAAACTGCACAGGAAGCTTAACATGACCTGTCCCCAGTCTACATGGCTTTCAATAAACTAATTATTGACTATTCTTAATATGAATTTCTAGGATTGTAATTGCTTTATTAATAGAACTTGAAATTTTGGAGCATAAATAAAACTTTAAGAAAAAGACTAGCTACAGTTATTTTCATAATTTCTTTTTCTAAGTTCCACTATACTTTTCTGAGTGAAAAATTATTTGCAGAAAAATGCAAGCAAATTGTCACTGATGTTTTCTCTACCAGTAATTTAATAGCTGCATTCAGTTCCCAAATGAAACCTGAAATAAAAGCACTACAAATAGGTTAATCTGAGGGCTCACCATTTTCATTTCAAAGGCTTTTTTAAGCATTAATTTGTCCTGAGGCCTAAATGAAATATAGACAAACTGAATTTGATTCTAATTTGCTAAAAGTAGATTACAGGTCTTCTGCATAGAGACGCTGAACACTCAGTTCCAACAGAAATAAACTTTTTTTCCTGTGTAAAGACTGCAATAGCAGGTGCCTACTGGAAACTGGAAAGGAAAAATTTTTCAAAGGGTTGACCCTATAAAGTATAAACATTCTGCCTCTGAGCCCACAATATACAACCAGCACAGAAAGAGAAGTTTAACAGAACTGGACTTGAAATACAAGTTAATTCTGTGTTTAATTAAATGCTTGAATTCAGAGGAATTGAATTCAGCCAATGTTTAGGCTGAAAAGATAAGCTCCCCTCCACAATAATTGTATTTCAGATGTTCATCTTGTCCTACTGACATATCTCAAACCTGACCAACTTGAAGGGCAGACATTGGACACAGGGGGTGCATAGGAACACAGGGGGAGGGTCTCAAGGCCACTGTTGTCTCTAAGTGACTGTCTTTAATGAGATAAAAGACAAGCTGTTTCTATATTAGGCTTTGTGGAAGGAGTCTTTAAAAGCAGAAACAGTAAATTAAATAACTATGTGTAGAAATCTAGAAGATAAATAAGAAATCTGAGACCTTCAAAGCTCTGGGCCCATGTTCTGGTTTCCTGCTGCTTGTTTCAGTTGCAAAGGATTCGCTACAACCAAAGGCAAAAATTACACCCAAAACTCAACTCAGAATTGCCCCAGAGACCAGTTTGCCTGGGGAAGAGCGGTTTTGAAGAAATTTATTTGTCTTCAGGCTCCCTCCATACAAGAGTGGCTCTCATGGGACCATACTAAAAAGGAGTCTCCTGTTAGCCTGCGTGCCTGGAAGGAGTTTCTCACGTGACCTTTTGTATGTTTGCTTTGAAGCAGGAGAGAAGGCAAGGAATTGATCAATAGTCAGTCTGACTTGGAATATCCATGCAGCAGTTCAAGCACATCCTCCAGCTCTTTCCCAGTTATTATCTTCAGTCTTGTGAAGGCTTCCAGGGAATCTGATAATCAGAGGCAAGATTCTTCACTCCCACATCTCTTTTGAGGGTTTGTGTACAACTGCCCATGAAAAAGACCAGAGTCATTATTAAGCATCAAGAGATTTCAAACTTCCTTACTTGGAATCCAAAGTGTTTGCATTCCCTTCCTTCCACAGGAAAGGTCATTTGAAAAAAAACCCAAACTTCTTCCAAAAAAAAGTACTAGTTTTGTCTGAATCACAAATAACAAATATTTATGTTTAGCTGTAAAACAGAAATCCCAAGCCTTTTTCAGATAACCAGTCCATTCACTGATATATATCTTAGACACAAAGCACTGACTTTTATAGTGATTCTTCTTTTGTCTTTTTTTTTTTTTTGACTGATTTCTTGTGATTTTTTTTCCTACTCTGCTTGCTTTGAACTACAGTTTCTGAACTGCAGGACATAGAAACACAAGGTTTTAAGCAAAAAGTAGAAGTCTTCTCCTTAAGAAAGTGAGCCGTTTCCAACTTAGATAAATGCATATTACTGTAGTATTCTCTTTGCTTCCCTGCAGTTATTATGGAGAACACCTGCTACATACACCAGGGTCATTGTTTGGTGATCCAAGGCAAATGACAGGTTGCTAAGGGTAACCACCTTACAATCAGTTCCTGGAATTACATGTGATTCATGCAAAATCCTGATTAATAAAAAATTAAACAAGTTGCTTCTATGAGTTCACATGAGAATCCTCAAAAATGTCTCCCACAGGAGACAATTGGAAGAAACTTCCTTATTCCCTAGAAGAATTATTCTTCTGCTTCTAAGTTTCATCCATGATTTCAGATTTGAAAGCCCGCACTCCACCAGCTGCATCTGAAGTGATTTACTCCTGTTGGAAGACTCTTCCTCATTGCCTTGCAGGGGGAGATTATAAAAGGCTTATTTTTCTCATAATTGGAGGAAACAATGTCAGATACAGGCAAGATGCAAACTTTCATGCCTGGTTAGTGGAAAAGCATGATAGAATTGCACAATAAAGCAAAGAAAAGAGCTAACAAATGTGCTAAACTCAAAAAGTACAAAATGCAGTGATAGAACCAATTTTAGATACAAGATAAAACAGAACTAGATAAGAGGGGAGCAGCCATCCCTGTCCAGCATGTCCTTTCAAGCACACCGCTGCTTTCAGTCAGCCCGTTGCTTTCTGCCTTGCAGCACTGCTCTTTCTGTCTTCAAGCATCTTCATTCCTCATCCCTGAAGCCAGCCTGTCTGGTCTCACTTCTGCTCAGCAGTGTCTCTTGAACTGCTGTGACTTTCATTTTCGTTCTGCCAGTCCTGTCATACACTCTGGAAATTTCCCTAAACATCCCTCAATCTTCCCAAGTTTGCAAAAACCCATGGGAAAAGCAAGTCTTGCCTGGAAAAATACGTATATTGAGAGATAAGGGCTGGGACAAAGAAAGTCTACACTGAAGCAGTGTAATAATGCATGACAGTCACATTAGAACCTCTGAAGAACTTTTTTTTTTTTTTTTTACATAAAATGTGTCCAGCTTCAGTCTCTTTCCAGTGCCTACATGCAACTGAAATCATACATATATAATAAAAACCTGAAGAAATTTCTGAAACATTTATAAATTAAGTAAATTTAGATAGTGCACCTGGTTTTTACTGACACAGGCATAAGACTGTAAGCACAAGCAGATCACAGACATTCTGCAAGGAGTTCTGGGTATGCCACAGTTAACCCAAGAGCTGCCTCAAATTATATGGAGAAAGGCATTTTAGTGCCTCGTCCTGAAGCACAGAAGATCTGAGGATGGCATAAAGCCACTGTACTATTGAGGTGCCCTGGGGAAAAAACAATGTTGGAAATCAGGATGATTATCTCCCTTTTGTACAATGAATTTAGTATACTGACAAACTTTAAAAGATCCTACTGTACCCAATCCTGATAGCAGAAGCATACTAGACCTGTCAGAAAACAGAAACCTGGAAATCAAAACCAAAAAAGTCCCCAAACCAAAGAACAAAAAACCAAACAAAAACAACCAAAACACTGCACTGAAAGGGAGAGATTTTACATCTAGTTTGCAGGGCTGAGGGGGAGCTGGAATAAGCACTGGCTCTAGGAAGACCAGTTGTCTGAAAACAAGAATAACATCTGGATGACGATATCTGCATTTTTACCTCTGAGGAAACACACGCTATCAAGTTTTCAAGAAGCATCTTAGAGTGAAATAAACTCTCTTCGGTAGAGTCTGAAGGTATTCTTTATTGTTCTTTCTTAATACAAAATAGAATTCTGCTGGAAACTACATTTTGTTCTTGGAGTATAAGAAACCACAACATCAGGAAAATATGCCCTAAGAGCAAACAAAAAACTCCTCCAGGAAAAACACCTTTTTTCATGCACCAGAAGCAAAGTAAGAGGTTATAACATTTAAGTTGCGCTAGTATATTTATTTCTCAATTGTATTATCATCATGCTCAGGGCTATGTTTATTACAATTCAGACATTTACTTCAAACACCTGAGATATAAATCCAGTTACTAAAAAAAAAAAAAAAAAAAAGGAAAGGCACCTGCAACAAATGCTTTGTATCTGAGGAAGGCTATATTCCCAATCTCAAAGTATTTTAGCAAGATGAAAAATCAACAGATTGTTGCTGATATTCTCTACTGCATCCCATCCTATCCTACCTCTGTGTAAAGCTCCCTGATCTTATTCGAAAGGTCTGTTCCAAAGCCCAATAAAGCCAATGAGGATCACTCTTGTATCACATTTTTTTACAGGAAAAAAAAAAGAACAGGAAACCCAAATATTCATCTGTGTAACTTCATGAAGAGTAGTATTAACAAAAGGACTAAGGTTATCAAAACTATGTAAAAAAGTTGGATTTAGTAGGAACTGGGCATTTCAATCCCAGAGGTCTGTGAAAATCCAGACCAAAATGCCTGACTCAGTCTTTTTATATTGATTATGATTTTCTCATGTTCCTGTCTATTTCCATGTACTTGCAGCCATACTCACACAATAAAGGTAAGAAAAACAACTTCTTATTAGCAGTGCACACTGCATATTCTACCTCTTCACTGGAGATCCCCAGAACTCTCCTAGCTGTGCATTTAATATGAGTAAATTACTGGGGTCTGAACTGTTAAATTAATTTAGCACCAGAAAATAAAAATTGAGACAAGAGAGCTATCACCATATAACAGCAGTAGGGAAAAGTTGCTTATTATTTACCTGTAATAATTTGAAAAAATTCTTATCAGTTCATTTTCAATTTCACTACTTTGCCTGAACGTAACACTCTTACCGATTCCCACTGGGGATGAGAAAGTAAAAACTTTAACGAGTGCACTATTTTTAATTTCAAAATTCAGTTTGATAGAGGTGATGCAGCTACAAGTATTACCATACTGTAGATTACCCAGAATATTAGAATCATAATAAGGAATTGATGAATAGATGTTGGGAGACAGGACTGACAAGCATATTGGATGCAAGAAAAAACTACTAGTTATGCTCTTTAAAGTGCAAGTACAACAAGGAAAGAATTCTCTGAAGTCCAGATTGATTACTTCACTGAGATTTAGAACACACTCATTGTCAAAGCCCAGGTGCCTCACAGACATACTTCTGCCACCCTTCCATGTAACAGCCTATCTTAGACCTAAAAAAAAGACTACCAAAGGGCTTTAATAAAATTCTTCAGTAGATTAGTGCCTTACTAATCTTTTTTCAGTCTTTCTCAGGATTGCTCCATCCACAAGTAGTGCTTTTCATAATGAGGACTCCCGTGGCTCTTTCAGCTTGGAGGATACCTTTTCAGTTGCACAAGCTACAGCTGTCTTTGCAGGATCAATCTAGTGACACAGGTGATAGCTGAGAGGGAAGTAATAGAACTTGAACTAACTGCAGCTGTACACATTGCCTTTCCAAAACCATCTGACTTTAGTTTGACAAGTAGGACACATTAAGCTGAAATTGGGATTCTGTAGAGCAAAACCAAACAGTCAGTCTGTTGCATCTAGCAGAACAGATTCTTGAACTGCAGGTCAGGATGCTGGATTTAAGTTCTTGCCTTGCCATGAGATCTTAGGTAAGATACCCGAGTTGTCTGAGCTCTAATCCTTCTCCCACCTTCTTCTGCTTTAACTATTCAGGTTATAAATTCTTTGGACAAGGAATCTTCTTTCCCCCTTCACCTGTCTCAAATAATTAGCAGAACCCTAATCTCAGATGGGACATGTGTACTTCATAGTAATAAAAAAAGATGTTAAGGATGATTAAAACATGATCACATACTTGCTTTTCCACAAATTTTCAGTGCTATAGCTTGTTTGTTTCTTCAGTGACTGGAATGACCTGGCAAACTCTTACAACCTGCATAGTCTGTTTGCAGTTAGTTGAACCCTGTGCAGGTGGGAAGGGTTGCTGTTGTCTATTTCTTTGCAGTGGGAAGACAGCAGTCAAGAATTTTAAAGTATGTAAAAGAAATTGGAATGTGTAGAATACACCCTGGATGCCAATATTTGCTTTTAATAAGTGCTATTTGAATATTAAATCAGATGAAAGACTTCAGAGAATGTACATTACACACCAGATGAGTTTATGAGCCTTTTGAGACAGTCTGATGAACATTGAAGCTGAGACAGGTGATGACAGCTTATGAATTAAGTGTCAAATACTAAATGCCACCTATTTCCTTAATCAGTCACAGTTAATCCAATTTTGTTATTTATAAGCCAAGCTTGATTTGAATAGTGAGAAAATTTGCACTACAGTGTTCTAAGACAGTTTCAAGGGTCTGTTTTTCACCATTATGTTAATGAGAATAAACAGAATATATTTGTTTGACTTTTTAAACCATGGGTTAATTTCAGTGCTTGTTCCATTCTTTACATTCTGGTCTAGACAAATAATGAGATCACAGATGCAAACAGTGTTTTCTTGAGTGTTCAATTGAGATTGGATAAAAATCAGTGAATAATACTTAAAAAACAGCTTTCCCCTTCAGTACATTAATAATTCTTGCTGATTTATTAATGATTCAGAGAAAGCACTCCTCTTTGTTATAACAGGTGTCTTGGCTCTTTGGAGGGAAACAGCTGCAAATATTAGGAAACAGATGAAATTCATGATAGTCTTCTATTCCCTTTCAGTGCATAGGAATCCATGAGTTCACCAGGGGAGAGAGAGTTTGCAAGAAAGAAAAAGCCTTTGATTTTTGTTGTTGTTGTTTTGGAAACGTTTAAAAGGAAATCTTGGGGGAAATAATGTAACAGAAAAAAAAGTCTTCAAGGACATACTGTAATGAAATAACTGAGACATGTCCAGGAATAATCAAGAATTCTGTCCAATAACAGAGCATTAAGTAGTCCTGTGAGGAGTGGGGAGCTGGACTTGATGATTCTTATGGGTCCTTTCCAACTTGAGTTGCTCCACAGTATGAATTATTTAAGATGAGCTGTATGTACTGAACCACGCTTGCCTTTGACATGCGTCACATCTTGTTACTGACAGTGCAGTCTGATGCACAACCACTCCAATTTTCAGAACTGAGGGCTGCACAAAAGACAGGGCAACAGAGATTCAGGCTCATGATTGTGTCCATGATAACTTTTTTTTTTAGCAGAAAGTATTTTGTGTTTTTCAAAGGAGAAAAGACAACGAAACATTAGGCTGAAATACTACTGCCATATATAATACTGTAAGACTTCAGCTTTACTGACTTTGTAGGCTTCAGTCACCATTTCTCAGTCCTTTTTTCTCTTCATTAGTACCAACTCTGTGTTGGTGAGAAAGTTCAGTTTAGCAGCTGTAGTACTTCAGGAAAAACACCAATTCCTAAAACACCTCAAACAGCTCGTAATATACTCCTTTCTTAGAGAGGCAGCTTCATGAGTTCCATGTCTACAGTGACTTACTTGGTAATAACAGAAAGCAAACCAACACATCAACTTCTCCCAGGCTCCCAGAAGCTGTAATGCTTTTACTTCAGATAGCAAACACAAGGGGGCGGTGGAGATTGCATCTTGCCTTTTGTTGCTACTCTGCAGCATATTTAAGATCTTAACAGTCCTCCTCCTCCAGCTCACAGCCTCTTCTGACTCACGTGCTTCCTACTGTCTTTCCTTTGTAATATCATTACTCCATCTTCTTAATTCACCTTAGGGGAAGTTCCAGAAAAACAGTATCCACAGAAGTAATCTCCTTCAGTGTTTTGTCAGATGAACCCTTATTCCTTAACTGATAACTCCCAGGGCTGCAGATGCAGTTTACTTACAGCAGACTTAAAGACTCCAGCCAGCAGGTCATTAGCATAAGCCCATAATAAAACACACTAGTCAGAAAACCACAGCCCAGTCGTACAGTGAAACTGAATTCAGGCTTCCTTTAGCAATAGCTTCCCTGAAGCTTGATGACTGAAAATAAAAAAAGGCAATATGCATTCATAAATCTGACTCAATTACGGATTACTAATGTGGCTGGAAGTAAAATTAACAGTATATGATGATAGCAACTTACAAATCTTTCTAAAATATGTACTCCTACATGTAACTTAGACTTTTTTTTAATTACTGAAAGGAAGACAGAAGATGCTAAAATATAGTAGGATGGCCTGATCAAAAAAATGGCCTATTCATTGGAGGCAGGTGTCACTCTACTTTGCACAGGGTTTTGACAATATTTGGCCCATAATCTCCCTGTTCTCCTATAATAAAAAGCTAGTGTATATTAACTCTTTCCAATAAATTTTGTTTTCCATCTTTTAAGCATTTAGTTAATCAATATAAAAACTAAAACCCATCAAAAGGAAGCTGCCTTAGGATGTGGTTCCATCCTTCAACATTATCATTATAGATCATCATATTAAAATGTGAAAGTAGTACACAAGTGGTAAAATAAAGGTCAGCAAACAGGAAATGCTTTTAGCAAAAAAGCACATTTGGAATGAATAGTAGAGAGCATGGCTGATTCTGCGAAATAGAAAAGATGACAGAGAAAACAGCTTGTTCAGACAAAGCAGTTTTGAGTTCCTTGAAAAATGTCTTTAAGATCCCTATCAGTATAGAAAAGGTTATGGGGATATCTGTAAGCTCTTAGTTGCATTTTACATGTTGGCTGATTGACTGTCTGATAGCAGAGGAACATATTAGACCAATAGAAAACCTCTCCAAAAGCTTTTCACAATGTATGTGTGGGAGTTTATCAAGCACGCAACAGTAATCAAGAATACTAATGAATAGAAGCTGCTGTTTACTAATTGGCTTCTTTTCTGAAAAAAGTGTTTATAACCACTTGTATTTATGAACAATTCATGCTACAACCAAGATAGGATAGGTTTATTGGAAAGAGGAATCAATAAGATTTAAAGTGAATTTTTTTTATTAACTTCAGATTGTTTTGGAAAAAGCAAATTTTTGTTATTAAACAAATCCTATTTCTGTTATATACAAAAATTTGCCTTTATGTTAGGACAGTGGGCAACCTCAGCTATGAAAAGATTCTATTTAAGTGCAAGTGCCATCACAAGATCTTTTTTTAACAACTAGATACAAATACCCCATACTACTATGCATAGGAAAAAGGAAATGAAGCATCGCACCCAAGTCTATTTAACTTTTCTCAGCTCTGCAACAGGACACTAATGTCCTGCTACAGTTGAATCATGAGAGCTACTCTGAACCAAATTAAATAATGGAATACTAATCTCCAATTCTGTGTAAAAGTATAGAACTATGCCTTTGAAATATACATTTAGTTGTCGCTTGTTTAATAACACATGCAACCTAAAACTACAGTCTATTACAGTTCTGTCAGAGTCTTAGACAAACTTAAACACATGTTTAAGAAATTTGGGGGGGCGGGAGAGAGAAAGTAAGATGTTTGTTGTTTTTTTTTCTTTGAACTTTTGTTTAGAAAAAAATTAATGTTCCTATTTATCCACTGAATTGGTCTGACTTGGTATATAAGCTATCTTCTGCATTTCAGAGAGACTCACTAGTGAATTCCAGGTTGTTGCTCCTTTTGACTATGAGGTTAGGACATTCACACCCAGATTCTTTCCAGAACTGAAAAGATGAAATTGCAAGTCAAAATCTAGATCCCATGATCCTACAAATACTATACCTAAAAGAGGTATTATAAGCTTATAAGAAATTACATATGGAAGAATCATGATTTCCATCACTTCAGGAAGAAAGGAGTATCTTGCTGTTGGTCTTCAGCAGGTATGGGTTATGAGGTTAACTCTATGCCCATTTGCTTTGAGGAAAGTTGCCCCATGCACCCCTGCTTACTTGATCACGCAAAGATGAAAGGTTCGAGTAGCCTGCACAAGGAAGCAGAAATGGTTCTAATGCAGCCTTTTAACTCTGTATAGACTCTCAAGACATGTGTCATTGTTACTGAGTTACTAGATGTCCATAGCTAACTTAATATTCAGTTTGCGGTGAAGGATACAAAGTTGAAAGCTTTTCTTTCCATTTATAATTTAATAGATGCAAAGCCTAAGAGGAATTTTAGATCTTCAGTTGTCTTCTCCCAGAACACCAGCAACTTGGAAGAGGTCTATTTTAATTTCTCATCAGGTGTCTTAGTGTCATAGCAATACTAATTTCTCTTCCAAATAACCAAATCTGCAAAGTTATGTTA
>WKFP01014171.1:292421-306322 GCA_011057875.1 Pterocles orientalis | reverse complement strand
TTTGGCCCATAATCTCCCTGTTCTCCTATAATAAAAAGCTAGTGTATATTAACTCTTTCCAATAAATTTTGTTTTCCATCTTTTAAGCATTTAGTTAATCAATATAAAAACTAAAACCCATCAAAAAGAAGCTGCCTTAGGATGTGGTTCCATCCTTCAACATTATCATTATAGATCATCAGATTAAAATGTGAAAGTAGTACACAAGTGGTAAAATAAAGGTCAGCAAACAGGAAATGCTTTTAGCAAAAAAGCACATTTGGAATGAATAGTAGAGAGCATGGCCGATTCTGCGAAATAGAAAAGATGATAGAGAAAACAGCTTGTTCAGACAAAGCAGTTTTGAGTTCCTTGAAAAATGTCTTTAAGATCCCTATCAGTATAGAAAAGGTTATGGAGATATCTGTAAGCTCTTAGTTGCATTTTACATGTTGGCTGATTGACTGTCTGATAGCAGAGGAACATATTAGACCAATAGAAAACCTCTCCAAAAGCTTTTCACAATGTACGTGTGGGAGTTTATCAGGCACGCAACAGTAATCAAGAATAATAATGAATAGAAGCTGCTGTTTATTAATTGGCTTCTTTTCTGAAAAAAGTGTTTATAACCACTTGTATTTATGAACAATTCATGCTACAACCAAGATAGGCACAGGTTTATTGGAAAGAGGAATCAATAAGATTTAAAGTGAATTTGTTTTCATTAACTTCAGATTGTTTTGGAAAAAGCAAATTTTTGTTATTAAACAAATCCTATTTCTGTTGTATACAAAAATTTGCCTTTATGTTAGGACAGTGGGCAACCTCAGCTATGAAAAGATTTTATTTAAGTGCAAGTGCCATCACAAGATCTTTTTTTAACAACTAGATACAAATACCCCGTACTACTATGCATAGGAAAAAAGAAATGAAGCATCGCACCCAAGTCTATTTAACTTTTCTCAGCTCTGCAACAGGACACTAATGTCCTGCTACAGTTGAATCACGAGAGCTACTCTCAACCAAATTAAATAATGGAATACTAATCTCCAATTCTGTGTAAAAGTATAGAACTATGCCTTTGAAATATACATTTAGTTGTCGCTTGTTTAATAACACATGCAACCTAAAACTACAGTCTATTACAGTTCTGTCAGAGTAGTTAAAGACAACAAAGAAGTATTTTCAGTGGTAATATGGGGGATCTTAAAGGGAGTTTTGGATTAATTATCATGGAATTGTGGGCTATAAACCACAGGGGTTTGGAATAATACCATCTTTGGCATGTCACACTGTGCTTGGACATGATTTCATTATACAACTAAAGCTGATGAGTTTAGAATTTCCATGTAACATTAAGGTTTACTTCTGATTTGTTAAAGTACTTTTAACTTTAGAACAGTGTGTCAAAGAGATATAGTCTTAGACAAAATTAAACACATGTTTAAGAAATTTGGGGGGGCGGGAGAGAGAAAGTAAGATGTTTGTTGTTTTTTTTTCTTTGAACTTTTATTTAGAAAAAAATTAATGTTCCTATTTATCCACTGAATTGGTCTGACTTGGTATATAAGCTATCTTCTGCATTTCAGAGAGACTCACTAGTGAATTCCAGATTGTTGCTCCTTTTCACTGTGAGGTTAGGACATTCACACCCAGATTTGGTTGAGGTGCAAAAATCCCAAACCAAAAGAAAAAAAAACAAGCAACTATTGCGGTTCTTTCCAGAACTGAAAAGATGAAATTGCAAGTCAAGATCTAGATCCCATGATCCTACAAATACTATACCTAAAAGAGGTATTATAAGCTTATAAGAAATTACATATGGAAGAATCATGATTTCCATCACTTCAGGAAGAAAGGAGTGTCTTGCTGTTGGTCTTCAGCAGGTATGGGTTATGAGGTTAACTCTATGCCCATTTGCTTTGAGGAAAGTTGCCCCATGCACCCCTGCTTACTTGATCACGCAAAGAATAAAGGTTCGAGTAGCCTGCACAAGGAAGCAGAAATGGTTCTAATGCAGCCTTTTAACTCTGTATAGACTCTCAAGACATGTGTCATTGTTACTGAGTTACTAGATGTCCATAGCTAACTTAATATTCACTTTGCGATGAAGGATACAAAGTTGAAAGCTTTTCTTTCCATTTATAATTTAATAGATGCAAAGCCTAAGAGGAATTTTAGATCTTCAGTTGTCTTCTCCCAGAACACCAGCAACTTGGAAGAGGTCTATTTTAATTTCTCATCAGGTGTCTTAGTGTCATAGCAATACTAATTTCTCTTCCAAATAACCAAATCTGCAAAGTTATGTTAGTCATTTGTTCAGAAAAGATGACACCTTAAAAAGCATACTTTCTTCATTACATTTTCTACAGCAGTAAATTGTCACTCTAACATGAAAAAAATACTTAGGCTTTAAGCATGAGATTTTCAGACACATTCTCTATTAGCTTAACTCTACTACCCACTGATTTTTCAGGAAACAGAACTACACTAAAATGACATTGAGGAATTCAGAATTAAGATGTCTAAGAATAAGAAGATTAAAACAGAGTCTTCTGTAAATTGCAAGCAGATTCTTGCACACTACAATTTAGTGATTTATTTTAATACAGTATATGGCCAGTAACAAATTTTGGAACATTCATAATATTAAACATTGGTTAGGTGATTTTACTGGACCAAAGTACTGACAGAGAAAAGGGTTAAAACCTTTATTGAAATTTCTCCCAGAACCAAATTATTAATATATTTTACCTTAGCTCTGCTGAAAAGACAAAAATATTATGGTTTGCTACAGGTGTTCTAACCTATTTAGCTGCAGATGTTTGCAGCTATTTGTTATTATATATTTGATGCCAAGTACTGCCACCATGTGTTATCACTCTTAAAGCTTATATTGAGAAGCTATGGCATGTCCCTTTTCAGCACTGCTAGTCACTGATGACACCTTCCTTTGCATACCTCAATCACTTTGGAATTTGTCTATGCCTCCCCACAATGAAGAGCTGCAAGGGAAAATACCCTCCCCACACATACACTGGCATGTGAGCCTCAGAGCATTTTAGAACACAGCATAGCCCAGGGTACAAGACACACTGACACCAGCACAGAGTTCACAAGCCCACTGCTGTTAGGAGATACTAAAATAAAGCTGATCATTCAGCTTTCAGTTTTGTCTGAGCGTATTAATTTATTGCTCCCAAGCGTGTAAGCAAGTCTGCAGCTACTAATTAGGTACTAAATTTACTGCAAGCGTACTGTTCCTCTGAAATAGGATACCAAGCAAGACAGGATTTGTCCTCTTGGATCAGGCTTAATGTTTATTCCTGCTTTTCCACTTCCATCTTCTGACTGGCTTCCCCCGAATCCCCCCACTCATTTTTGGGTTTTAGAGTTCCTTTGCTGATAAGCACCTAATAGCAGGAATACAGACCCTGCTGAAGATGGTTCGTACAGTTCAGGGAACTTAGCCAGAGTTATTCAGATACTCCCTAGATCTTGCTAAGCATTTTTTTTTGGACTTTAACTGTAACATAACAATAAGTATCTCTACTCTTTTGTTGTATTGTTTCAATTCACAAAGGGAAAGGAATAATGACTACTAAAATTTTACTTTTTTATTTCCACTCCCTTTCCCTGAAGAAAAAATAAAAACCAAAGATTCCAGGACAGTGACTCATCCACTTATACAGAATATTTTAATAAAGAAGGTATTTTTATCTGCTTCACAGTCTATAGTAAGTACTGCAAATTTTGAAGAAATTTCTGATTTTAAAAGTAATCAAAAACAAATATTAAAAGAAAAAATATACTGTACTTGGAAACTCTAGATTGTTTTTTTACTGGGTCTGAGTTCAGACTAAAGAGAAGCTGCAAAGGGGGAATTTCCATCACTCTTCCCTGGTTTTGGATCTTCTCTGATAGGCTGGGATATCTACCACAGGCTGGTCTAACTTGCTTCATTTGCCTACATCAACAAGAAAGGGATGAACTGATTACACCGCTTTCCCCAACCACCCATGAGAAATGGTCAAAATGAGAGATTACCTCCAGGACTCAGGTTCACCCTGTTTAGACCTTCTATCATGAAGCTCTTTTCACCTGCAAATTATTCATTTGTCTCAAGGGAATAATTGTCAATACAATGTCAAATTACTACACCAGCCAGAGCTACCCCAAGAAGGTAAAATGTGTGAATTCTGTGTTTTTACTGGAGAGGCTTTTGCTTTGCATAAAAAGAGTCACAGAATGCTATTTTCTTACCAGGAAATGAAAGACTGAGTAGCACCAGCTTAGTCTTTTGCTCAACTGAGCTTGAAGGTGGATCTGAAATTACAACAGCAGCACCAAATACCTTTAACCCAAGACTTATTCAGTTTGAAATAAATCTTTGTGCAGAGTCTAGTTCCAAAAAAAGGTTTTTTTAAAAAATAATCAAGCCTTTAATAGTTTTGGTTGTTAGCAATGACTTATAACGTGAGTGTTAGCAGGCTTTTAGAAGTGTTTCTTGGAGATAAAATTTGAATAATCTATGTGGTTTAATTTAAATAATTTATGCATAAAGCACTACAGAGTTGTAGTCGTAATTACAATGTTCAACTCAGCAGCAATGAGGTGCATTTGAAGTTGGATACTGATTGTACTGTATATCTTATGCTCCAAATTTAATTTTGTTTTGAACAAATCCTTTTGAGCAGAGGGAGATGGCTCAGAGCTTCACAAAAGTTCCTGAATGAAGTTTTAGAGAGTTTCTTTCCCACTTTTTTATTATCATTATTTAAAGTCTGAAATCCAATCTTGCATGCTTCTGTGTCATGGTGATAAAGGTGGCTGAAAAGTGCCCCTGGTCAGAGAGGAAGGACTTTTCTACTCTTCTTGTTATGGAGCAGTTGTTCCTGTCAATAATCTCCTGAAGGAATAAGCCTGGAGTGTAAACAATATTTTATACAGATAGCAGTGGAACTGAGCATGTTATTTCTGAAATTTTTGCAATTCACTGTGGAGAATGGATTAACCCTGTGTGACACAAGAAATTCAGACGTTATTTGCTTGAATTAAAGGGTTAATGTTTTTTAAAGAGAAAAAATTCTACAACAAAATAGTGTCATCTTAGTCACTTGGTTCATGAAGAGGGAACATTGTGGCATCAGGAGTCCTTCAGAAACTGCATGTTGAAGCCTGAATAAACACTGCTTTGTTCCCACTATTCATATTAATGCTGTTATTTTTGAACTTGTAAAACATGCCCATAAACAGATGCTAAGTGTAATAAGCAATCCCCAATACAGTCATTCAGGATGTTGGGCAAGTATGAGGGGAATGGACAACAGATACTTCCTAACTAAAATCTCCTACTGCCAGCATTGAGGATTGAAGGACTATTGCTCATATTAGTAGATTAATACTAGATTAAGTAGGGCATAATTCTTGTGTTGTTTACAAGAACTAAATAGGTAAGTAATGTTCAATTTCAAGCACTAATAATGGACTCAAAGATGACCAGATTTTAAGTCCCTTGAGCAATACTTCCAGATGCCAAGCTGGAGGCAGGAGAGCACACTTATGGATTTCACTGCTTATGACCAGGTCTTGTAAGAAGCACATAGATGTTCAGATAGGCTTCAGGCAGAGACAGTGAGCTCCAAGGGCTGAATAAACAACTAGAATTTTTTCATGGCTGAATAGGGACTGTGCTCCTCAATGTCAAGAAGTAAAAGTTTATTCTCCATGAAAAGAAATGCAGACATATGCTGCTTCACACCATATACTGCTGCTTGAAAAGCAGCTCTGGAAGATAGTGGCACGAATCACTGGCCTACCCTCTTTGCAAGTACTGTATTTTGCTCTTTCCACTTTGTCCAGTATTGCATGTGATGACAGATGATCCTACTCATCCCTTGCCCACTCACATCTGTAATAAGTGCAAGGTCAGTACCCAAAATATGGGTTAATGAGTAGTCTCTTTAAGATCTTGTATCTTAAGAAAATTTCATGTGAAAAAGGCAACCTAAATTACTATAGGAAAAAGCTTATGAGAGGGAGAAAGGCAGCTATATTTATTTCAGAAGCTCCCTAACAAACTTATTTTGAAAGTGTCAGAAATAGTTAAACCAGATGTCTCCAGAAGCTTAATATTTCAGTTAAAGCATTAAAGGTTCAAATATCTTTCAAGGTAGGAAAACAAAGTAAGTGCGAGTTTCTTCTGTGCTGCTATCATAATATGCAGCCAGCATGCATTAAATAAGGAGCTGTCGTTGTTCCAGCTAACCCCTACAATAGATTTCTGATTAGAAGCTGAAGAGAAAAATTGGAGTATTTAAGAGCCGCACACTCCTGCAATTTTGTTTTAAAACTGGAAAATAATCCATTCTTTGCATTAAATGAGTTCTTCAACATTATCTGAACCTGAGCTAGTAGGACCTTTCTGCTTCTCCTTTATTTTGATTGACAGCATATTCCTGGCAAGAAAGGCATTTTAGGTGTTTAGAACAGGCCAAAAACCTCAAAAGTCTCAATCTCCAAAATCCTGACAGAATGCTGAGATTAAATGTTGCCGTGATACAATAAGCAGCAATTGCTCTTTTAGCACAATTTGGTTCTACCCTAAGGTAGCTATACTGCCCAAGAGCAACATCTGAGCCAGAAGCCATTTCTAACATATGCAAATGGTCAGCCATTTAAGAAATAAATGAGTTTCTCTTCCCAGAATGCCTCTGCTTGCCAATTCGGTTTCCTAGTCAAAGCTGCTGGAGGTGCAGAACGAAGGTATAGAAGAGCAACATACAGCCAACAGGCTGAGAAGTAAGGCAAAGGGCTAAGGGAAATGCAGTACTACCACTGTAAACAGTGTGAAGACAACACAGTGAGGTCACAGTGAAGCCATAACCAATGGAAATGGAGTTCCAAATCAGTATCATTTTTGTTTCCCATTAACAGGTCATGTAAAAGACTCAGCTCGTGCTACTTCAGTTATGCAAGTGGTGATTACACACAGAAAGTACGCTGTTTGTTCTAGATGTATAGTACCTACTCATACCTTGTACCAAGGCCAGTAAGTTGAATGCCACAGTGACCCGTTGTGTTTAACATCTTTATCAATGACTCTGAGGAGGTAACATAGTGCTCCGTCAAGTTCAAAGATGACTCCAAACTGGTGGCACCCTTTGACATGCTTGAAGCCAGGGCTGCTATTTAGACAGCCCTACAAAGTCTGAGGAACACAACAAGAGGGACCTTGTGAAATCCAAAGACAAAAGCAGAGTCATGCATTTGGGAAGGAACAGCTCCTTGCAACAATACAAGCTGGGAACTGAGGGACTGAGAAACAAAGAAAGCTCACAGCATCCCAGGCTGTATTAACAGCACCACAGCCAGTAGCTCAGAGATATACACTTTACTCAGCGCTTGTTAGAGAATTAGACTGACTTTTGAGGGAAGGAAGACACCACCAAATGGTTAACTAGCAAGAATAATAAAAGAACTCCATGTTTAAAAAGGAAGTAACTGCTAAATTCAACCCATTATTCCAAAATTAAGGTTTATGAAAATTCAGATAACAAAACAGAGATTTTCATTCCTGTAAGTTAATAAATGGGAGTTGATGGATACCATGCTCTTGATCTGAGATAAGCAGCTTTATTAAAGCAGACAGTTTGATAAATGAGCATTCTGTGAGGAGTTAAAAGAGATTAAACAAGTGAAACCTTCAGAATCCATGCTTTGCTTCCTTAGTGGTCAGAATTACAGCTGCTGTAAGCCTTATAGCTTCAAGCTGCTTTCAAATCACTATGAACACACACAACAGGCATTAACCAGTCATTTCAAAAAGTACAGCTCAATTTATAGATTAGTTTTCATTAAGACTGCACATGTATGTTCATTTTTCACTAAAGAAACACTGTACCAGTCTGGAAATGCTAGCAAGTTCTGGCACACCTAGAAGTAAAGACTGCCAGAGAGAAAAACTTCCTGCTGCTTCAAAAGTCGCAGTCCTTAGCTTGGAGCTCAAACTGGCATCATGGTTTTTCTGGCAACAGTTCAAGATTAATGGATAGGTAATATAAGTAGTATCAAATTGGTGGGAGAAAAATATTTTATTATTTTCTAGATACCACAGTTTTAATGTACAATTATACTTCTCTGTTTTCTAGCAGAGAAATAGTTAAAGTTTAGAATCTGGAGTTAGAGCAGGACAAGATAAGTTAAAAACTAAGTGAAAGCAATTACGTAGGATTTTGCTTCACTAACTCCATTGCTTTGTAAGCTTATTTAAATTTTAATCAGCCTTAAAACCAGTGTCTGGCAAGTCCAAATCAGTATCTCTGATTAAAAAAAAAAAAGGCGGAGAAGTGGAGTACTCTCTCTCAAGGCGTCATAGACTGTTTGGGGAAAAAAAACCTCAAAACACCCCTATCGCCTTACCCCACTTTCCTCTCTCTCCCCACTCCTGCAAACACAAGTAACACGAGGTAAAGCCTGAGACAACCCGGCTACCTTCCCTGCAAACAGATCTAAGATCATACCGTAGAAGAACTCGCATGCAAGACAAAAGCAGCAAAATAAATCTCTAGAATGAGATATGCTTGATAATGAACAAAACAATTCCAAACTCCATTCTTGGTTTTCTTTCACTACTCTGAAAACAATACTGCTTTTCAGTCCATGATGCAAAGCTTCAGTTGTGACTTTGTGTCCCCTGCCAATCAAAGCAGCCATGTTCATTCAGCAATTTTACCATGCACCTGTGAAACTGCCTGAAACAACATTCACACTGTAACAAAAAAATTAACCAGAAAACCATACCAAACAACCTAGCTTTAACTGGCTGCAGTAACCCATGAACTTGAAACAGTCAAGACCAGACACAATTACACTGACATATTGAAACGTAAAGTTAAAAAAAAACAAAAGGGGAGAGCATGCATACAATGTTATGCTGGCACATCCACTAAACATGACAGACTGTCTGGAGCTCAACTCACTCATCTGAATATTTCTATCTACCTGACCCAGAATATAATATACATCAAAGATTTGAGGGGGGGAAATATGACATGATTAAAAGTTATGTTAAAGAACCTGACAACTGTGAGCAGGACATAAATTCAGGGGTTCAGATTACCTGTAGCACAACTCTCAGAACAAAGACCTTGTTTTTAATAGTACATACACTATGTTTGTCGCACAGCAGGCAGCTGTCTCTTATAACTGATGTCTAAAGTAACACTGATTGATGCTGTTTCTCCAATCATTTTCCAAACCTTCCTGTTTAACGAGGTGAGCTGCACAATGGCAGTCTATTTACCTGCTGGCAACCCTTTTCTTTGAAGGGTCACTGCTCTTAATTATAGTGGCACCTGCTTCATGCTTTGCTTTTAGGTCTGTCAAGGTTTCCATTATAAACCCATTTTTAGATGTTCATTCTGCAATACCCTTCAAGTCCACTGTGGGTTGAAGCATGGCTCTCAAGGTCTTGATAAGTTTTTTGGGTTTTTTTTTAAGTAATCATGGCTCTCTTGCTCCATCCCCAGTAATTCAGAAATGCCTCTTTTTGCTGTTGCTTTGTGGGAAGGTTATACCTACTTTTTGCTGAGGAAAGAAATATTTTGCAGGTAGGACAGCCTTAAACAGAAACACTAATCACATTAGAAAATAAAATAATCTTGCAAGAAATACTGGCCCATACCCCAAAACCCCAGAGTTTGGTATTCTGCTATCTCAAATTTCTTGCATCAGTTGGAAGGAGTTGCTTCTCCGGCTCAGCTCACCATAATCACCGTGATATTGACCTACTTTCCTCCTCACCTATCTTGCCTATTATTGCAGGTTTGTTGGCACTCCCTTTATCCTGAAGTTGGGAGACACTACTCTTACTGAAGAGATGCTATCACTTAAGCATGTAGATTACCTACTTCATGTTTCAGATTACATGTGATTTGTAATGCTGAAGACAACAGAATGGAAAGTAGTCTACATAAGCTTTCTCCTCTGGAAAAGAAAAAAAATAAAGCTGATCACCTGTTGTTCAGTCATGATAACATACATATAAGGAATAGACCAGACTATCACCATGACAGTGATGTGACTGATCAAATGGTGCAAGTAGGAGAAAACCAGCAAATAAGCAGTGAACGTAATCAGCTGCTTAACAGTAAACAGACACTGGAAAGTGAGTCATGTATACAGTGCTACCTGTGGCTGCAAAACAAGCGACACTCAGTTTTTTTGTGGGAACATAAACTAAGCTTCAAGTCTCACAGCTGCAAATTGCAGAGGCACGACTGCATGTGACGATGACACACTGCAATCTTGCAGGACAACAAAAAGTGAGACCACAAGCCCAACTTGCTTCACAGGACAGGAAGTTCACCTCTCAGGTTCATGAGCCATTATCAATCAACAACCTCAGCTCATCATCTTCTGAAACTATTAACTACCTATCTGTACCAATCTCTAATGTAGACTGAAGGTAAGGCAAAAACAATCAACAAGGCCATAGAAGAAACTATTGCTTTGGTATGGAGTTCAGAGTTTTAGCTTTGTCCTTAAGGTGGCAACTGCCATGACAAGAGATACTCCAGGTGCAAGAGTTCTTTTGCAAGTAATTACTGTGGAAGTTATCAGAGGAAAAGTGGGAAGGGAAGAAAGTGTTTGTACTAGCATTGATAGTTACAGCTTGTTCACACTGCTTTCCTTTCACAACATCGCATTTCTGAAATGTAGAAGTGTTTTTGCATTATCTAATCTACTTCCAGTCATGCACTTTCAAATCCCCAATGATTCTCTATTTTGGTCACAGATAAAAACAACTAAAAGGACTGGGTTGTGGATGACACAGTGTACTCCTTAATACAGCTGCATAAATCCTTTTGTGTTAGCTCTGACCCTGTTTGAAAGTTATCTACCAGCTAGGAACAAAAATATCTTACCTTCAAAGTTTCCATCCTCTTCTGTATTCCTTTCACTATCATAATCTGAATGACAGAACCTTGCTTCTGATCCAAAATATGTAATTTAATAAATCGTCCCCATTCAAGTAAGTGGACCTACAAAAGCAGATTTAGAATATCAATGAGCAATATACAGGATTTCTGGTCTTAGACTGTCAAAGAGATATTCAAATCCACCTCTTCATCTCACATAGCAACACGTTATTGTTAACCTTCAGTACTGTCCAGACTCCAGAAACTTTATGACTTGAGAAGTGACTTCATAATTAATATAATTATAACTTAAGCAGAAATATTAGGATGTAATTACTGCTTGGACAGACACTAGCTTCCTTTGGGCATTAGGAGACTGTTGTTCTAATTTGAATACTAAATGTTAGAAGCCTATGTTTCTGCTACTACTTATACTCCTTTATACCTTATGAACATTCAAAAAAGCACTGCACTGAAAATCACTAGGTTTTCATCCATGGAGAAGGAAAACCCATATGAGTACGTATGTTGTAAAAAAAGTTGGACTTACTGGAGGAGTACTACACATAACCCTCAGAAGGGTACAGTCCTAGCCATATTTTACATTTAGGTGATATTCTGTGTTAAAGGCACACCTGGTAGATATTAGACTGCATGAGTTAAGACACGTCCACTCTTATTCAAACATTATAGTATACAGACAGGTCTGCCTGGAGGTCTAAGGTATGGAGTTACTTTGCAGTTTTGTGACATGCCATTGTATACACTGGCAGATTCCCCCATCTTCCGCTCCAGAAAGCTGTTGTTCCAGGGCAGAATCTGCAGGAAGATCTGTCCCAGTGATTGAGGTCATGCCTTCGATCTTAGCTTCTAAAAACTGAGGATATATAGTAATGATAACTAAATCCCTTTGTTTTATTGAAAACCCCTCAAATTTAAAAAAGGTACAGAAACAATAACATAATTGTATTATTTTCAGTTCCCAGCACCAACCATTACCATGAGTCTGAATGCCTTTCATGTTGCCAGTTTAAATGGTTTTTGTTTTTTTTAAAGCTTCTTCTGAGTGCATGCAGGAACTTATTCATTATAATCACTTAATTCAACATGGGTTTGTACATAAATGAACCAATTTCACACAACCACAAAGATATGGCTCTGTAAAGAAGACAGGAAATTTTTGCAACTCTGATGAAAAAAGCATGCACAAGTGTGTGCATCCATGTAAAAGAGACAAAATGTCTTCCATGTCTAAATTGCATCTTGTTTTTCACTTTCAGTAGACCAAAAATTAACAAAAGGTTTTTTACCATATTCAAAATGCCACAGAAACTATTTAATGCATAGACAACCTTTCTGGGAATAGAGAGTATCCTCTCTTCAAAAGTGACACTGAAATTAACATAGAATAAATAGCTTTTTGATCTTACCATTTTAGATTTGCAACCACAAAAAGGAAAGCAGTGGCTTCCTATGATCTGAATTTAGCATTGCAGTCCCTTGTTATTTCATCTCATCTCAAGAATGAGATGGGAAATTACTACTACCAAGTCTGAAATCTAGATAGGAATAGTGGGGGGGGGGTAGATACACTACACTAAATTTGTTCTTCTCTTAACTTTGAGGTGTTGCAATGCAGAATTTTCGAGTGTGACAGGATAATGAACAAGTTATACACCACCCACTACCATGCTTTAAGACATTTTTGCTACTTTGATAAACCACACTCCTTTCTTTTCACTCTAGGACTGCCTGAGATCCAAGATGCCTGTCTCTAATTTGGTGCCAGTATCATCAAGCTTTCAATGGTCTCGATAGTCTCACAGTGGCTCTCTTTGCCCCATATCTCTTGAGAAGTTACTGTTGTACGATAAGCTATATATCGCCTTTAAATGTATACTGCAAAAGAAAGAAATGGGCTTGTTCCCTTTCTTTACAAATCAAAGAAGCAAAGAAAAAAATCTGAAAGGTTTTGAAGTGGATAGTTTGGTTCTACTGTTAAGTTTCTTCAGCGCTAACCTTATCTTCCCTATTTTTCCCATGTAACTCCCCCATGTTTTCTACCAAATTTCTACACCATTTTTAATTGCGTTCAAGTGGCAAGTGAGTTGCAGCAAATAACTCGCATTTCTAAGGACAATTTGGGAGATGTGATGCAAGTGTGAGACACAGAAAACCAACCAGATTTCTTCCCTCCCCAGCCCTGACTTGCTTTAAGGTAAGCTATAACAACCAATCACCACCAAGAAAAAGCTCCCCTCCCTCCCCAAATTTCTTCACTCAGTGACCTGAGTAAAAATGGGACTGGGGACAACTCATACTGGAGCAATATGAGAAATTAGTGCTCTCAGCTGTCCAAGACCAGAATTATACACATGCAGTGTGTGACTGCAGTGACTGAGATACCAACATAGACTCTTTCTCCCAGATCTCTCATAGAAGAGGGAACAAAGACCATGTCAAAGACTCTGCAAAGCTGGAGACAATGAATACAGCACTCTGCACATCCACAGACTAACCATTCATTGGCAACAGGACTTAAAACCTGGCACTGACAGGCCCATAAATTCAAAACTGCAGCACTCCCAGTGGAGGGTAGGAGTGCAGCAAACCCTTCCAGCTCCCTGGCAAGACAGAAGGCACCCCTAGTTTCTTTGTATGTCACATTCTACTACGTCTCTATTTGACTACATAGTTACCAGTAAACACTGTGATTTTACAATAAAAGAAACATGCAAAACGATTGTAAGTAGACAGCCTAAAATATGTGTTATTCTTCATCATCCAATGTCTTGTTTGGAAGACCACTGAATGACATTCAGTTGTTAAAAACAACATTTAACCTTTGTGCCAGGAACTATATTTCATTTTAACACTTCAGAATCACTAATAAACTAATCCACACAGTCCCTATTATTGGTTTATGTATTCACCTGCCTTTTTTATATTATGTATTAAACAGCTGATACTGATTTATTTGAAAAAGAATGACATCAGCCA
>WKFP01014171.1:202118-279776 GCA_011057875.1 Pterocles orientalis | reverse complement strand
CCCCTAGGCCCCACACAGCCCCTCATGTTCACGAGGCGTGCAGGCTCCTGGACTCAGCACATGAGGAGGCCCTGCCGCTCCTTGCTGTCCCTGGGGCTCCCCCACATCACACAGCAAAGTTACCCACCTGCCTGCTTTAATGCTGTCCCAGAAAACACCACCCCAGTTCACACTGACAGCCCAGCTCCTGGTCTAGCCCCAAGCAGGCCTAACACCTCACGGCAGGACCTACCCGCTCCCCTGTTGTAAAGCGGGAAGGCTTTACACCCCTAGCGCCATGCGTTCCCAGAGCCAATAACTCTGCCATACAGAGAAAATGCAGAGGGAACACAGCAAACTCAAAAGGGACATCTCTACCAGCACCCCAGGACTGCCTTACTCCCCCTGCCTCACCTCCACTTAGGCAGCTCTGCAAACAGGCCCCACTCTTGAAGGGAAAGGTTTCCCCTAACCCTCCTCAAATAGCCACCCAGCCCCTTCTCCCCCTTCTAGCACCTTCTCCCCACCTCAGTGGCATCAGCTGTGCTGTGACAGCCAAAGTGCCTCCCTGCAGCCACAGCATGGCATGCCCGGGGACTGCCAGCCCAGGTGCACCAGGAGGCACCTGCCTTACCTAAATGATAGGGGCCCAGGAGGAGGAAATTAGTGTAATGATCAAAGATGTTTCCCCAGGTTACAATTCTTTAATCTAGCCTGTTACATTGTGAGCCCTGACAGAGGCTCTCTCTGCAGGTTAGAAGGGTTTCAGTCCATTTTGGCAGAGGGGTAACAGAGCCTGACCTGCAGGTAACAAGTGTTATTTGTGGTGTTGATAGCTGCTAAGGCTGTTCATTGCTGGGGAAGAAACAGCTGGGGAAAAGGACTGGAAACCACATCAGAAACTCCTTTTGGTTGCCTGAGGAAATGTGCTGTCATACCCTGACAGGCCTCCCTGAACCTTGCAAATCTTGTCTGATTTCAAGCATTGGAGAGAGGTGGAAGCCTAAAAAAGTACTGAGTTCCTACAAGCATTGTCGACATTGGAGCCTTTTTTTCCCTCTTGGCATACACCAGCATGTTTATACCCTGATCAAGCCATTGCCTCTTGCGTGCCTGCCCCTCGGACAGCGAGGCCGTACGCTGGGAAAGAAGCAGCGCCTCGGCGCCGTTGCTGGGGGAGGATTTAGGGTCAAAGCCCACGCCTTCACCTCAAACCAAAGTAATTTTGTGAGAGAAATAACTTGTTCGTTTATTCAAAATTTAAAAAACCCTCTTTATTGTCTTGAAAATAAAGTCTCAGGGAGTCGGTGTGTTTGTGTGGAAAGACATTGTCACGGAAGGATGGTGTGGTGTGGCGTGGCAGTGAGGATGGTGCTGGCTCCTTGAGCGCTTGGCAGGCATTCTGGAGGAGGTCGAAAATGTCTGTGAGACAGACGCTCTCTGTCAAGTCTGTTTTAACAGGGAGAGGGCCAAAACCTACAGTTCATTCGCAGGGTGCCCTTGGTGGAAAATATTTGCTTTCAAGATTTAGAGTGAGTACCGGGGCTCTGGTTAGCTGAGGCTGAAGGCTTTGCTGACTCATGCTATATATAATGAAAGCTTAATAAGATAGAATATATCTACTTCATGAAGTCTCTTGATACCGTGTTGTAATTTAGTCCACCAACAGCCTTTATTTAAAGTTGGATTCCATGAGTCTGTTATAATGAGCTAAAAAGTGCATGGATAAGCAGTTATTTTGGAAAATGTGGCTCCCTATCGATGTATATTTTGCACAGCCTGTATATCTTAATTGAACCGAAATGAGCATGGGACCCTAGGGTTTTTTAGGTCTAGTGAGGCATTAAGTACTCCAAAAGCACAATAAAAAAAATGAAAAAAACCCCCACTTCTCCAAACTATTGAACGTTATTGCTTTAGCTCTGGGCACAGCACTCCTACTACCTAGAAAGATACACAAAAACATTGCTTACAGCCTTTCATAGCCTACGCCTATAGCCTTCATACTTTCATACCTATAATCTTACTTATCTCCTGCACCTTTGATGCACCCATCTTTCTGTCTTAAGTGCTCATATCACCTTCTCAGTTGCCCCACATTCTTGCAAGTGCTTGTATTTTTGGATGTTCTTTTTGAAGCCTGTCACTTCAGGTGTACTCCTGCGTTGACTGGAAAAATACACAGATTTGGCCATAGTGACAAACCATTGTTCTCTGTGTTCAGATGGGGCTTTATTTTACTTACTTCCAGGGAAATCTGTCTCTATTGGAGTTGGACTAAGATCATGTAGACATGTCTTGTAAATTTTTTTAATAATTTGTGTTGTGTACATGGCTGCATATATCAACATGAATAAAAACACTAGCTGCTCTGTGTATTAAATACACAACAAATTGCAGCTGATGTAGAAGAATGATCTAGCTCAAAGTAAATAGCAGGAGTTAAATTCCTTTTCCAAAGTGAATGTTTTAAAAGTTTAAGAGCAGTTGATCTCAAAAACTGTTCTTGTTAATTATCACATTTCCTGCCTTGGTCTGATACCAAGTGCCAGAGCAGTCTTGAATACTCTAAGTGGGCCATGGATCAACTTATTTTTGACTGAAATTTGGAGATCCCAGTGGGTTAGGTAATTAGAACAAAGATCTGAAGTCTTGGATGCTTACCCAAACTGAGCTGAACCTCTGAACATTTTTGTTTGCCAATCACTCTTGGATGATTCTATTTACATTGTCACAGAGGGAGTATTATTGATCACCTTCCACTACCATGGCTGTTACAGTGTCAATCAGAAACAAGCAGCTTGGTAACATTCAGACTCCAGCTGTACAAATGTTCTCTTTTTGGGGCTTATTAGTTTGCTCCAGCTGGCATCTTTTCAGCCAGCTGGAGAAAAAAAAAGCACTGGTGTTTTTCTTCAGCACAAACAAAATTCTATAAAAATATTTTGCATAAACTTGAAACCCAATTAACTAGAGATGATATTTTTTAAAAATAATCAAAAGAAGTATTGTTTAGGCATTAGAACTATAAATGATGGACTGTTAGGATGTATCTTTTTTATTCTATATTTTGATATCCCAATCAAAGATCACTGGTAGTGGGTGAAAATGCCCAGACTATTGAATAGACTTGGAATAAAACACTGAAAGATTTCATTATGCTAGAAGGAGTTATTGCCACAAATTAAGACATGTTAATTCAAGTGCCAAGCAGAATACACTGATGGTTTGAAGTGTAGAACTGGACAAAGAAAGGGAGGTCTACTACTCTTATGCATTACTACATTTATTTCACCTATAAGGAAAAGAATATTGATTTATCATAGTCAGTTGCTTGTATGACTGAAGAATAATTCCAGTTTAGTGACATCAGCTGTACAAATTATGGTACGGTAGAGGGGATGGCAAGAAAAGGTGACTCAAGAGTGATAAATGCAATTTCATTGGAAGAGATCAAAACCAGTCTGTCTTTAACAGAAAGTAGAGCAGGATCTGTAGGTTCTCCTGCTCCTTAAGTCTATGATAACCTTTGTAATGCCTATGAGTTTTAAGTTATGGTTTATTTTTCATTGTACATACACATAACCAGAACACACAGACCAAAAGAGTGATAACATGGGACATTTACTCCTGATAACTGCTTTTGTAAGTGAGGAGAAACCATATGAATTGAAGGGGTTAACGTAGTTGTAATTAAGTGATGAAGCTGTTTATAGGTGGAAAAAATTGTTTATGTAGTTCAGCAATATGTGCCTGATTCAAAATCATATTGAGAGAAATAAAAATATTTCCAAATCATGTCAGTAAGTTTTGGATTAAGCTTCTATACCAAGACACAGTGAGGTGATGTGTATTTGTAATTTTCCTTTCTTGTGAAGAATCTTTTTATTTTTTGAATTTGAGATTTTGAGGGGTGGGGTTTTTCTAGGCTTTCTTAAAGGAGGATATCTTCTGTCATACTGATACATCTCAGAATCTAATAATGGTAGCAGGACTCATTTAACTTTTAAAATGTATTTTTATTCTAAAGCCATGCTAACACTGAGGGCAGTGCCATACAAAGTTCAGCAAAAGAAATATGAAAAGTGTTGTTTTGTTCAAGGCACAAAATGGACCTCTGATGTTTAGAGTCCAAATATTTAAGATATCAACAAGTATTCTCTGACTTTTATGATAGCAGCTAGGAAATAGTTCAGGTGCTGTTAATATTTATGATCTGCAGTATTTTCTATTTTGTTACAAGACATTTAATTGCTTGATCTGGATCTATAATCAGTGACAACAGAACCAATAAACCCTGATTTTGGTGGAAATGTTTTACAGTTCTTCCTACATCATGAATCAAATTACAAAATAACTAGCTCAGCTTGATCTTGGAGCTGAAAACCTTATCATTGTAACTGACTCAGATATTAAGTCTTATTTCAATATTTGGAAAAAATGCAAAGTAATTTAAACAATTGCCTTCATTAAAGAAAATATACAGAGCACAGGAGGAATGAGGGAGAAAAAAATAGAAAGAAGAACGAACAGGAGGGAGAGCCAAAGCTAAGGCAAAGTGCACTACTGGTGGATTCTGACAAATAACAAAAAGGCAGTTTCCATCCAAAGCTCTGGTTTACTGTTTTTCAGAGCTGTGGCTGCACTCGCTCCCTGCTAAACCGGCACAGCAGCTGTGCAAACTCCACTTTAAAACCTGGTTTTGCACATGTTCCGTTGGCATTTAAGCTCCATGAGTTTTCTCTTGAGTGGATTAATGTATACACCAAGCAGTTTTATCTGGAATAGTAGAAGTCCCATAAAGGTCAATCCTTATCTTCCAAAGCATCATTAAATCAGAATTAAAATCTGTAAGTTAAATCCAATAAAGTGAGCAAAAACGAAAATTCTATTTACTGACCTCCTTGTTCACCACATCTCTAGAAAGTATGAAGAGAGTTAGCATCTGGCAGAAAGGCCTTGACTATAATTATTTTTGTGGTAAATCCCCCTCCCCCCCAAAGTATCTTCACTCCTAGAAATATGAAGAAAAAAACCATGAAAAGGGAACATGATGTTAAAAAAGTTTTTTAGATCATACCTGCAAATGTGTCAATTCTGGCCACCCCTTTGTTTCCCAAGTACATCCGTAACAGTTTCAGCACATCTGAAGAGATCAAATTATTTAAGTCTGAAGATTTTTATGTTCCAGATTTTTTATTAGGTACCATAATTTGATTGGCCTCTCAAGGTATGGAAAGAACCAGAGCAATTCATAGCTTTCAATGGTATTTATCATTCTGTATTTTAAAGCATTATTCTGTAGTCTACCATCTGTGTTTACCATTACACTGAAGTCAGTATTGGCTTGTAATTCATTGTCAGCTCAGCTGACTGACTTTTGTTGTTCCTTCTTCAAGTATCCATATTCCTACGTCCTTCCAGGATGCTGGCTAGAGAGGCTGCTTATTGTATCTCTGTTGTCAGACAGATCTTGCGTAGATTATCTTATAGATACTTTCAGCACTTCTGTTGCAGTTTATTAAATTGCTTGTCCTGGAAAAGCCAAAGTCACTGGGAGAAATTATTTACTCAGACAATGTATATTAATCCAACAGTGAGAGTCTCTGATTAACACAGCCAGTTTGTGTTCTTTTGAACATTCTGCATTCTGACCAGTTGTCACTAATAGAGATTCCAGTGCTGATTAAATAATGAAAAAGGCCTCTGTTGCAGGACCTGGGCAGTCAGCCCGCAACTGTCATCCAGCTGAACTTGCTAGACATTGGAAAAAGATAGAGCAGGATAAAGAAAGTTTCTCGAGACCATGCAAGATTAGTTTCCTTTTCATCTGCTATTGTGGAACATGATTTGCTTTTCCCAGCCAGCAAATCTTGTCAATGCCTGGAAAAATTACGCCTTCATGATAACACTTAGCCTGTGGTTTTTCTGAGACCATTAGTAGCACACTTTTCAGGAGCTTTTATTCCAGCCACTTCCCTCAGAGGTGCCACCATGCTATAATTTTAGTGCTGCTAGTTGTCCAGTGTAGAAGAAAAAAGCTGGTGTAGTTATGTAAAGCGATTGGCTGGGATGCTACTTTGGGATGGTAGTTTGAGTTATAAAATTCTTAGATTCATAGAACACCCAGTTTGGACACCAGTGTGACTTCATCAGTATGGCCAGTTTCTTCTTACATCTTTGTTTTGCCCTTCCTTTACCCTCACACCCAAAGACCATGAAGTGGTTTTATCAGCTGTTCAGACGGTCCTCTGGTCTGACAAGGTTAATATAATGGAAACACACTTGACTCAGGAAGGAGTGATCTAATCTGAACAAGATAGTAAGTTTAACATTAAATGATACTGGAGCTGTTTCAATTTTTTAAAAAAGGAGAACAATCAAAATTCTCCTTTTATTCCATCTTTTTTTTGTACTTTTGTATAATCAGGATAGGGAGAACTAAAATAAATATATTTTAAAATGCAGTCAAGTGAAAGCTGAGTAGAGAATTGTTTCTGTTTGTAACTACATCTATGGATAAACACCAGGGAAACAGAACTGTTGCACTAGCCAAAGACCATCTTTATACAGGAGAAAACAGCCATGAATACATTTAAGATTAAATTATAAGAAGGTTTCTAATCTTCAGAGAGATCAGATGTAAGAAAAGCTTCATAATAAAGCTTTGTAATAAACTTAGGGTATTAAGCTTAATCAGTTTATGATCATGGTTAATTACAATAGTTGAGACCAGCTTGATATTTTAGGGGGCCTCTTCCAGAAATGAATCCTGTACTGCCATCTCTATATGCTAAGGTCCTTGACAAAATGAATTTTCCAAGTAAAAAATTATACAGGAAATCGCGTATGAAATCTAATTTTTTAACTAAGTGCTATTCTACTTTGCAAACTCAAGTATGCAGATGTCTATGCATATGCAAGCCATATGTTGCTTTTCACATTTAACTATCTACTCTAGCAACAGAAATCAAGGCTAATTCTAGGGCTCCATGGCACCAGAAATCTTCTGTCTCACACATAACAGCCAACATGAGCTCTGAATCCTGTTCAAATATATCACCAACATCTTGCAATCAAATGAAAGATACGAATGCTGTGCAACTTAGGATATTGTTTCTGCTTCTGGAATTCAGCAGCAGCAGCCTTTGAGTTTAACACATTTAGGGTGGATTCCTGGGAAGAACAGCTGTGGATCCTCTCTATATGCATTCTTATTTTAACTAGAAATTTAAACAATTACAGGAAGATTCAGCACTACCAGATACATTATAACTAACGATGCCTTACTGTTAGGATTATTTATTGTGTTGATACAATGCCCCTTTTCTGCATTATGCTCTTCACTGCTATTTAGTTTTCAGCTCCCTACCTCTTCAGACAAGTATTTAGGAAAAATACAGGGCATTTAGCACGGTATTGCATTCAGACAGACATATCTCTTTTGATTAACTCTCATTTTTCTGATGGAAAGCATTTACTTAACCAATGAGCAGTGCTTTCTTTTGTGTTGTCCTCTTTGTATGCCATTGTAGTGATGGCTGCTTCTTGTGTTTAATTTTTATAGTGCCTGGCATATCATTGGTGTTTCTGGAATCAGGCGTATGAACTCTCTAATGGTAGTAAGAACAACAGCAATAGTGATACTTCATAACTTCTTAGGAACACAAAAGATTTTGGAAAATTCATTGTACTCCATCTGTATAGTATGTTTGACAGTAAGTTAGTTGAGCTTTAATCACATATTCTTACCGTGTTCAATAGCTAACGCATTTGAAAGTCCAGTCAACTTCTGAAGCTATGTTAGCTTAATGAGGCACATATAGGCTCCCATAGTCTTTGCACTTACATGGCAATTTTGTGATTAATACTAATTAACAACGCATCAGTGCACATTTGAAGTGAATAATTAAAATGTCATCCAGCCCTAATACTGAATACACTAAAATAACATTCAGGCAAGACATCAAAGAGGGAGAATCTAGATAAACATGCCTCAGTTTTCTGCTGTGGTAAGTTGAAATCAAACAATATTTGTTTTTACATTGTAGAAGGCCCCAAACAGGCTTGAGCCACTGTTTCTCTTTTCCCAGCTCGCGTTTCTTCCTTTTTTTTTTAAGCTATTTCCTCATTGATGTATGAGAATGGAAGCTGGCGGTGAGTAAAGGTGCCAGAAATATGAGAAATGCAGATAATTACAGAATCCATGAGAAAAGGATATTCTACATCTGTCCATAGATCAGAGGTTTAAAGACCACATTAGAATATATTCAACCTTTAAAGACCACATTAGAATATATTCAACCTTTCACTTGTTTCTTTTCTCAAACTGATGATAAAGGAACGGGACAACAGATTTGACAATATTTGTTCAGAGGGAACTGGTCAGGCATGCAGTGTGAGCCAGAAACAGCAGTATTTTAGGAATAAGAGCTCCTATTCCTCTGCCTTCTCTTTAAATAATTTGTTGTACCTGTTCTTGTACTGTTGCTTTGAAGTGTGTTCATGTAAAAATAATAGACACTGTAATGCTTCTTTGTACTTCTGTCAAACTTTTCAGCCAAGGACCTCAAAGCACCATTCAAAATTACAGATTCTCATGTTTCCAGCAGATGTGTTTACACAGGTATCAAGGTGTCAGGGAGTCTATTTTACATAGACTTTCCTTTGCTAGAAGTACCTGTCTTCGTTATGGTGGAAAGATAGGGGAGTATTTGTCAGATACTTTGTTCTCCCACAAATAGGCTTTGTTACACACATTATGGTTCAGGGTATGTGGACTGTTAGAGGATGTATGCCTAACTTTGGTACCAGTAAATGGACTTGCCTTCCTTCTCAAGTAGAAGAAGCCTATACTTTGTAGTGCAGAAAACCTTGCTGTTACTTCCTGTTGAATTATCAGTGGTAGAGCATGTTGCTTTATCTTCCCTTTTTTTTTGTGTGGTTCTGTGTATCTGAGAAATGTCATGGGTTTTATAAACACAGGGGAGAAACAAATCCTGATGTCAGTGAGATAGACTGATTTTTTGTATATCAGCAAGTGATGGGGAGAATGGTCTGAAAATGAGAAGGGATACGTATATTCTGACTGCATAGCCCTGCAGACAACAGAGTGGGAAGAAGCTATTGACAATGATAAATACAGTTATTTAGCTGGATAAACGATTGTAAACCTGGGAAGCTCTGTAATGCTTTTAATGGTGTTGCACAATAGCTATACATAAAAAAAATAGGCAAAACTTAAGGGGAAGTCATAGATACTTAGAAGTCAGTAACAAAACTCTTTTTAATTTGAATAGGCCAGGATTTCACTTTGAAAAGATTGCAGAATTGTTGGATAATAGAGGAGGGTGGACTTGGGAAAAGAAAAATTCCTTACACTAAAATTTAACTGACTGCAAAATAGTTTCCCGTGAGAAACATCTGAAATGTTATTCTATGAGCTGATTAAAATTTTCTTGGAGAAAGCAGTTGTGAGTATACTGCTACATGCTGGATGAGCTAATAGGCCTTTTTCATCTTTTAACTTTTACTACACTGCTATAATAAAAGACACAAAAATAAATTCTTTCCAGTAGTTCAAGGAATTATTTCATTTTACAAAGCTAGAAATGTGCCAATTCACTTGGTCATGTCCCTTTAAGGTGACATTCTAATAAAGTGTGTTCAATTATTCCAAGTTTGAAAACTTGTACTGTCTTTTTTCTATATTCAAATGATTTCACACATTTTTGACAGTTTATCTTGTTGTCATTTTGTATCTTAGCTGGTAGAGAGACATGGTTTCTGAATTTCTTTCTGGCTTTATTACAATTCAACCACAAAGCATAAATATTGTGCCAAAATTTATTTTTCTTTAATGTGATAATGATATAATGATTGAGACAAGAACGTTGCTTCTGTAGAAGTAATTCTTGTACACTGTAAATGGAGAATTATGCTATCTTCTGTTTCTGGTGAATGGAAATTCAAAAGCAAACCTTTCAGAGAACTGAATTTTAAATCAAATATGATTAAGCACCTCAGTGTTTAACAGAATATGACTGGCAATGTGGCTTTACCTAAAAAAAAAACAGCATCTCTCTGCATGGGCAGAGATCATAAGAAAAGGAATGACCTCTGTGCTGAATGAAGGGTTTGCCTCAGTCTTAGCAGGGTTTATAACACCAGTTATTCATTGCAAATGTGGGAACTAACATCATCATAGAATTAAAAGGTTACTAGAAAATGGGATAAAATGTAGGTAGGGTTGTATCAGACTAACTTGATAGAAGTTTGGTAGAGTTCTGCACAGCCATGTTCAAAATAAGGTGTAAGGTAAAGCAGTGCAACGGGCTAGTGCAATGGTCAGAGGGAAGGGGAAGGACTCTACGGCAGATGCTGCCTGGTGATGGCTGTGCACTAGGCAGCCTTGGTAATGTAGTGGTGAACTCAAGTTCACAGACCTAGTCTGTATCTAAGCATTCAGACCTCAGGATTGCCTTGGTTGAGCCAGCTTGTGTCTGTGTACTAAATACCCTTACAGGAAAAGCCTGAAAGGTTTAACTTGCACAGGCTGGTAAAATTGCAGGTGAGAGGAGACGTGAATAGTGTCTCTAAGTTATAGAGGGAAACTATTAATTTCAGGGGAATCTCAGCACAAGAACTGATATGGACCTAAGCTTGATGCAAATTGTGTTCTAAAAGATAACAGAAGTGTGAGCCCTAATACATACATCTGGGAGAAACTGAGAGAAAGACGGTGAGCTTTATGATTGGAGTTGATAGGCTTCTGGAAGGGGATGAGTATGATATATATTTATTTTTAGACTTTGTGACTATGAGGCCAAGACTCTTTTACTGTTGAGGTCTCTACTGACACTGATTTAAAAAGACTGTAAACATGAAGACTTAAGAGGGAAGGCTGGCAACGACTTGAGTGAAATCCTGACCCCAGTAAAATCAGTTCAAACTACTGATTTGATGGGGCCAGGATTTTACCTTGAGTAAACTGCAGAGGTTCTCCCAAGTGTTAGTTTTTCCTGGCAATGCAGAACATCTAGTAGCAGAAACACATGTTAAAACATCAAAGCCTTTATTTGCTTTGTGCTAGTTCAAAGAACACGCTGCAGTTCTACACACTTCAGCATAACTTTCCTCTTCTACAGTCAGAGGGATTTATTTTCTCCTGTAAAGAAGAACTAGTAGTATGCTCTCTGAGGGTAGTGTCATGCTGTCCTAAGTTGCTTGTTCTAACAATACAAGAGGCATTTTCCTAGCACAAAGAATATTACTAATTGAAATGTAATTAACATCTTGAATGCCCTGGACATTTTTAAAGGAAGAAGTACTTGAAAAGTGTTCTAGTTTTGTTCCTGGCTGGTAGCCAAAATACAAGCGCTCACTCACCCTTCCTCCTTCCAGACATGGGGTAGAGAATTAAAGGGGTAAAGGGAAAAGACACTACGGGTTGAGATAAGAACAATTTAATAACTGAACTAGAATAATATTGAAAATAATAATGATAATAGCAATGATGAAAATAATAGTAATATACGCAAATGTACAAATAAGTGATATACAGTGATACTGTTCACCACCCAATGACCAAGGCTCAGCCTGTTTTTGGCTAATGATCCTGGAGGAGAGAGAGTTCTGAAACCACAATCCTGGAATGGAGATAAGAGCCTGAGTGTCTGAGAGACCAAGACAACCCTGAGAGAGGGGTGACTCAGAGGGAGGCAACCTGGAGAAAGAGACCACCCAGAGAGAGCTGACCCGAAGCAAGAGATGGCACTTCTGGACATACTCTTATCTATACACTGGGCATAACACGCATGATGTCGAATATACCATTGGCCAATTTGGTTCTCAATACTAAACCTAAGCTTGAATCCTAAGCCAGCAATTAGATCTGTGCTCCCTCCCAGCTTCTCCTGCCCCTGCAGACACTGGCACAGCAGAGAAACTGAAAAGTCCTTGACTGTCCTGGCAGCAACTATAAACATCAGTATGTGATCAGTCTTCTCCTCAGCACAAATCCAAAATGTAGCCTCACACTAGCTACTATGAAGAAAGTTAACTCTGTCTCAGCTGAAACCAAGACAAAATGAATTTCTTTTACTCACAGTTTCTAGTTTTTCTCCTTTACTGACAAGAAAGAGCAACTAGGTCAGCTCAGTTAAAAAGAATAATAAAACCCATTTTTATACTTTATATATTAGAGAGAAAATGTAGTGAAGGACAGTAAAAGAAAGAGCTGGAAGTATAAATGCTAATAAAACTTTTAAGGCAACTTACTAAAGTGCAAGTCCTGATTTCTGCATGGTTAGGTTCTTAGTTTTTATGCTCACTCATGCTGAATGACATGCGGAGCTGGCATGTGTGGTTAAATCCTGACAGCTTCACTGGGACACATACACAATCATAAAGCTAACAGGTGCCATCAGGAATCAGGACAGGCTAAATTCATGTTTTTGAACACATGAGTCAAGTCACGGACACTGATGTTCACTGGAGGACAACATACTATTCTCTCAGACCATAGGACTGAGGAGTGAGAAGAGAGACTTCTGATCACAGCTACAGTTGTTCTGAGACTGCACAATTGCAACCATTTAATTTAAATTCAATAATGTATTACAGAGATTTTATTTTTAATCTTTTACAAAACCAGCCACATATGAAAAAGTACTGAACTTATGAGAGAAAACCTACAGTCAAAAAGCCCTTTAACTTTTCTTTTTACCACCACAGGAAAATAAATCCTTCCTCCTGTGCTTCTAGGTCACTGTCATATTTAGCAGAGTTAAAGCCAATTTCTTATTACCATTTAGTTAATTCTTGTACCAGATCTCCTGAATATACCTGTTTTTTATCTGAAGATGAGGTTCACATGCCATGGACCAACAAATGTAAATTTGGCCAGTCCTCTGAGGCTCTCTTATGTGTCTCAAGCTCAATGTGGAAGTTCCATTACTGTGTCTTCAAAAGTAATTTCAAAATGCAAATGCACTGGCTAACAGATTCTTGTCTCAGAAAGATAGGTAATTTCCTTGCCCCATGCTCATTTATTTTTTCATAAAGAATTAAATATAGGGCAGAGTTTTATTTGTTGACAGCAGCAGTAAGTCAGACTCAACACTGACCTAAATTCTTCCTGCTCAGAAGCACTGAAGTAGAAAATAATGAAGGCAGTGTTGTTTCTCAAATGCAAAAGTTGAAATTTCTGTAATGCCTGCAAGTTCAAGGCCTCCAGTTTTACTGTTCAATTCCATACAGTAAATTCTTAAGTAGAAATATTTACCTAATTGCTAGATATTCCTGTACTGAACTAGATACCCTAACATAATAGTTTCTCTCATTTTTTCCTTCCAAAAGCCCTTTTTATAAAAAGATTGTGAATATAATTTATGGAGGATTGAGAATCCACAATTTTATACCTAGCTGCATATTTTTTATTTTATTTTTGATGTGCATGTGGCATTTACTGCTGAAGCACAACATTATGGAGTATCTGCAAAGAGTTAGATGATGATGATGCTGTCTTGTGCATTGCTGTTTGAAATTAATCATTTGGCCAAAGTAAATGTTTGTAACTTAAATGTCTTGGTCTTCTGCTACCTTCTTTACAGGGGTGAATATTTTTATGACAGAGAGGATTCTTGTTTATGGTGTTTGGTAGCTTCCTAATGATGTATCATTTTAAGGAACATTTATCTGAGGAACAACCAAACGACCTCATTAAAACTGGTGTTAGCATGTGTCAGTGATCCTAACAACCATCGTATCAGCAATAGCAGTCTTCATTGGTGACATTTTTATTTTGGTAGAATAAATTACTCCAGCTAATGGTAATTAAAGCTCTGTGTACAGCTTTGACATCTCAGCAGGATATCCCACCTTTCAGCTGCGAGGTTTGAGGGTAAGATATAGATAATAATATGGCAACCTCCCAATGTCCATTGTACCCTCAGGTAGTTTGGTAGACAGCTGTTTGTCTCATAGGCTGTTTCTGAACACCAACTTATCTCAAACGTCTTCCTTTTGCTGTTTCAATTCCTTTGTTGTATTTACTGTAGTTGGTCAACTACCAACTTCCCTCTGAGATTAGGTTTTTTTTTTTATACACGGGGAGCTGTCTACCTGTCAGATTTCCTTTCAGTCCCCATGGGTGAGAGGAGCTGAACAGAATGGTTGGAGAAAAAAAAAATTGCTCAGGAGCATTTTCCCCCCTGTGCTGAATCCAATACAGAAATACAAATGAGAGCAAACAGCGTAGCCAAAGACTGGCAGCACTGTGCTGCATGGAATATCCCTTCACAGAAGCAGGGGGAGGCTTGACCTCCGTGGCACCTGTAAAGGCCAGGGACAACCCATCCTGTATAGTGTTGTTGCTGATTTAGGGTATGCTATTGCAACATTCTTTGGCCTTCATCTTGGAAGCAAAAAATACAAGCTATACCTTTAGTTTTATGTCCTGATGTATCTGAAAAAAGTGGAATTATTTTTTTTTACCTTTCAACATGGTGTTGGAGTATTTTGGAGGGCTGCATATCAAATAAAAGAACAACAATCTTTCTCTTTGCAAAGGTGATTCCACATGCAATAAGGATGACCTTTGTGCAACCTTATTTATGCGAAGGCTTTTTGTTCTGTGCGTACATTTGTGTAGCTGATTCTACTGCAGTTCTTTAGAGGCAAAGAAAGAGACAAAAAAGTAGAATACGTTGGGAAATAGACTGTTATTGCTGAGTTAGCGATGGACCCTTTGCTGGTGTGCAAGTGAGGAAGAAAGTCTGTGTTCCTTGGTCTGTCTGCTGGTGTCATCCTACTTCACAGAGCAAAAGTTACACTTTCTCTATATGTTTGGTCTAAGAAATGGAGGGTGAATGCCCTCTAGGAAAATGCACCATATAAAATTTTCCTCCTGGTGAGCTCCCTGCTATCCATAGCTAGGTTGGAGATAGATCTGAACAATATCTATTATTTTCTGCTAACAGTTACCATAGACAAGGAGGCCATATGTAGCTTATGTATGTCTGAGAGCATGTATCACCAGCTGTAGCCTGTGCATATTTGATTTTCCACTAAACTGTTGGTGTCAGTGTCAATAAGATGATAGTCTAGCCCTAAGTGGTTCTGTGTGCTACCTCTCCCTTGTACTAGTGCTACTCAAATGTGGTGCTGCTTAAGGGAGGTCTGGGCCCCTCCGGAGCTCTGTGTGGAAAGTGTCTATGCAGCCATACTCTGCAATCAACTGTGAAGTAAATGAATGAAGGTGGAGTTTAGGCATTCTGCTAATACAGCCTTTTACTGCCTCTGAAGTATTCTGGTTCACATGAAAATAGCTACTTTACCACAATATGTATTTTAGTATAGTTACATTTGGGATATAGAAAAAAGCATGGGTATGGTGCATAAAGTAGGTGGTTTCATGCACTGTAAGATATTCTACTAATAGAAGATGTCACTTTACTAATGTAATTTTGTATTACTCATGCTTGAATATTGAATTTTCACTTTTCATATTGCAATTTGTATTTGATCTCATTATTATACTTTCCTAAACTGCCATGCCTCACTGGGGAGTTTTTAGGTTGAGTATTTGGTCTAGTTTTATTTTCTTGTTCCTGCTGTTCCCTTCAGAGGTGTTGTTAAACTGAGAATTTGATGTTCTATATTTTTAATCATTTGTATACCTTGGAGGGCTCATTAGGCCTTGTTATTTGAAAGTGTGTGTGTGTGTGCATGGAGATAGATAGATAGATACACATATATATTGTGGTTTATGTT
Organism: Pterocles orientalis; assembly: GCA_011057875.1. NCBI lineage: Eukaryota > Metazoa > Chordata > Aves > Pterocliformes > Pteroclidae > Pterocles > Pterocles orientalis. Next base: position 264,023 of record WKFP01014171.1, on the reverse strand, counting down.
TGCATGTTTGAGGGGGGAAAATAATGACATGAAGTCCTGTATATAAAGCAAGAAACTTAAATATGGCATTGATAATTAATTCATGTTGAAATAAGGACCTTATATCCTGAGTTTCTTTGAAAATCTGGCCACTCATATGCTCAACCAAGCAGGGATTAAGGTATTTGACTTCAGATTCTTACTCATGAGTGAACTACTTCTCTAAATGTAGTTGTGCGTGTATATTAAAAGTTGCATGAATATATAAACATTTCCACTTCATAGTACATCAGTATTATACAAGGCCTGTTCCAGGATGATATTGAATATTGGAAAAGGATGCCCCTGAAAATAACACAATTTGTATTTTGAAAGTTTTCAGAAATCAACATCCAGATGATAGCATTCTTCTTGTTGTTGTTATTATTATTCTCATTATTATTAATGTGTCTGCAACACTGGGAAACCTGGACTTCAGTTGCAACCCAATTGGGCTGTCATCATTATTTCATCATTACAATGATGAAATAAACAAACAAACAATGATAAATTTTTTCCTCCCTAGAAGTTTTATTTCTTTCTTATTCTCTCGGTAATAATTCTTGGCTCATCTGTTCTTCTCTTCTTTCCTTGATATGCATAGAGCATATTGGTTAAGAATGACATCTCTACAGTAGTATCTCTCCTGTGTATTCTCTGTGTGCCTCAACCTTTTTTCTGCCATCTTTATTTTTGGTTTGATTTCCTTCCTCACCCCTTACATTGCAGGGCCAAAAGTCTAGACCAACCTTTGCAGAAGGTAACCTAACTTCATTAAACCGTTCCTTCTGGCTCTTTGTGCAGTCTAGTGAATGGGCTGTTTGCAGTTCTGTTTCCCTGTCAGGAAAACTTCCCAGAAGGCTGAGGTGAGCCCGAGTTCTAATTACAAGTGAAAAAGCAGAATTTCCATTCAGAAGAAATTAATTCCATGGCAAATGATACATTATTTTTCACTCCAGGGCTTTCTTGTTATGAGAAAAATGGCACTTAAATGGCACAGTTCCCTTGTGGACAGAATGAGAAAGCTCTAAGCAGTAATTCTTACATGAAAATTGGCCATTCATTTTATACACTTTGCAGGTGTGAAAGAAAGACACTGTCCAGTAAGTAGTGAATGTAGATGTAGTCAATAAACCTCAAAATCTACGTGTAAAACATTAATCCCATTTTATGCATAAGTAAATGTGGGCAATTTGCTGCACTATGAACTTTCACTAAAACCTTTTTCGGACAGGGAAAATTCACCTGCTCCAGGGATTGCTGTTCTGCTGCCCTGCTTTCCTACTACATGAGGAAAACAAGCAGATCGGGTCTCGTCTGTTTTCTGATGTTCTGCCATTGCATTTAATATAGAAATGAAATTGTGCACCTGGGAAAGAGAGTGTAATCAGCACTGGTAACATTCTGAAAAAGACATTTTCCTCCATCTCTGCAAATATATTTCTTGCGGAAGAAACTCACTGGAACTCAAATGTAACCCTGTATTCAGTGTGTGAACTTCAGTTTTAGCCAGCCTACAAGCGTCTGTCATTTCTGCTTGCTCTCTGCTGTAAAGACACAGCTCTGTTCATTTGTGTCACAGAAGCAAACATGGTTTTGTGTCCTTTGTAGACATCTTCTGATACTATTGGCACGAGCTTTCTTCCCCAGATTGCCTGTGGGCTTTTTTAGAGTGCTCTCCAGCAGCTCCAAAAGGCTGGATCTGTCTTCCCTGTTGTGGCATAGTACAATGTTCAGGACAACAAATTTGGGAAATACACCATGTTTGGAGACAGTCTGAGATCAAAATAGGATGACTGTTGTTCTCTGCGTGGGAATGTTAGCTCTGCAGCACATCTGATACATGAGTGTTTGTCTCTCAGTATTGCCAGATGGGTATAAATCTGGGCTTTCAGGATTTGGAATGCTAAATTTGTCAAGATGGCATTGTGAGAATATTAGCTGCTAGCTGCGAAACTCTCCATTCACCAGGAAGGCTGCTCTTGATGCTTCCTGATAAGCTATGTGAAAAATTTGTCATTTTTACTTTTCTTTATTTATATATATATTTTTTTTGGCAGAGTTTATCTTGCCTAGGATTTAAAACTACATTTGCTTTAAGCTATGTGAAATAACATGTAAGTAAACAACATAAAAATCAACTCTGCGATTTAAACATTTTCACTAATTAAAACTGTCTCCACATATTCTTGTTGCTGTTATACATTTTTGAATGTCTATGATCTTTTAAGAGCAATCATATAAGTGTATTAATTGTATTCAAGAACCAGAAATAGCAAGATTTAGCTGTAAGCTTCCTGCAAAGTCAAGCAATACTCTCCCCTGTGCTGCTTATGCCAGGATGTACAGTACTATCAGTTGGTTTATTACCTCTTGTTCTTTCCAAGCTTTTTATTGCAGTCAAAAACTCCAAAAGGACTCATTAAGCTTTTTTTCACTTTTATTTCCGTGTGCTTTGATCTCTCTTAAAAAATAAAGGCTTTAACATTTATAAAACTTTTTGAGCGCATTTTGAAAATCAGACCAGGTCCTAATTGAGCAGAGAGAGTTTGTGGTCTTTCAAGAAGTGCTTGGGTCTGCACGCAAACTGCTATTTATTGTAGGGTCTCAGAGCAAGGGAAAAGGTACAACATTCGACACACAAGCAAAGATAGCTCTTTGACTAGAGTAGCACTAAAGCTGGCTGGTTTTGAATAAGAGCTTATGGTGTTAGGTATAGCTAGAAAGAGAAACTAAACCCAAAATTTAAATTGGAAGATGTGATGCACAGTCTGGACAATTATTCTGATATATAATAATTTCTGCAGATCAGAATAATTTGCATGATAAGAAGAAAAACCATTATCTTACATGCATTTTGTAGGATGACAAGAGAGTGTCTTTCATGATTATGCTCCTCCTCTTTTACATCCTGCACTGAAGTATTTTGTATTTCTTCATGTTTTCTTTCTTGCTAAAGAATACATATTTGGTCAGGAAGTCAGCCAGTGTAAATTGGAATATTTCCATTGAAATGGATGCATTTATGCTAATTTGTACCAGTTCAGGACTTTCCTCGTACCAGGGCTATGCAGTCTTTCAAAAAATGTCAGCAATTTTTTGTATAATAACAGGTTGCTCTTCTGTGGGCTATGGAAAACAACTCAAGCTTCATACAACATTATGTTCAGTAAAAATATTTGGCATAGAGAGTATGCCAAAAGTAGTCTGACTTCTGTAACAGCTTAAATAAATTACTTGTTAACATTTACAGCTGTTAACTTTCTCATCACATCACAACGGATCAGTGTCAGCAGGAGTGAAAATTATGTTAAAGCAACTGGATTTAACAAGACAGAAAAAATTAGTTCTGGAAAGTTGAAACATTTAATTACATGCTGTTTCAGGGAATGAACCACTTTCCTTGGTGTAGCAGTCCAGTGAGTTTCCCTGGGCTCTGGGTGAGCACAGACATCTGGCTGTATGATGGTGTTCTAACAGCAAGACTTTGGTTTAGAAATAATTGACCTTGAACATCGATACCCTGTCTGAAGAGGTGTGCAGACATCCTCGTCTCAGAGGGGCATTTGAATCCCCATTGGTGTCTTTTGACCCTGGCACAGAGTAGGCTAATGAAGGGCTGAAAATTTGAATCTGGTTCCTTTTTCTTAGACCCTCTGCTTTGAACTTAAAACTGATGTTAAAATGCAAGAATTTCCCCTAGTAATGTATGCAAATTGGTTCAAAATTCTTGCTTATTTTATTGCTAAAGTTTTACAGGGATGTGAAAATTATTCCTGTTACTGTCCACTTAGGAGATAGCATATTTAAAATCCAACATATTCAGCCACAGTATATCTGTGACTCATTTCAGTAGGAATGGGTTTCAAATCCTGCACTCACTTCAGAAAGGGAGGGCTTAATCGATGAACTTTTCTCTAGTTAAATGCATGGTACATAGTTTACTCATTTGGGGGCTCAACAGATAGAATAATCTTTGGTTAAAATACCCCAAAATATTAAAATGTGGTGGTAGATTAATTTTTATGATTGTTTAATGAAAGGAGGGGAGACAAAAAAAATCATCTAGAAGCCTGTAGTGGTCAAGCAGGGAGCCTTGTATACAAGATGAGGAACTGAAATTCTGAAAACCCACCATCTTCCATTCTCCCTGGCCCAAGGCTTTTAGCTCAGACAGAATTCCCAGGTTACCTTTGCTTAGGCCAAGTCTGTATGCCTCCATAATACATTGTTGCCTGTTGGCAGACTAAGATATTTAAGAGAAGGCATAGAGACCCATAGATACTTCTTCATTTTTCACATGAAAATGGAGGATCAAGTTTCTGTTTCTTTTCAGAATACATTGTAGAGAACATATTGAATTTTGATAGGATGGTATGGGAAGAGTATTGTAAATAAAAAAAAATCTGAAAATCTATAAAAAAAACCCATCCTGTAAATAATCCCTATTTTTTTACACCTGAGGCAAACAAAACAGATCTAGGCTTCTGCACTATGGAGAAATCCTGGTGTTTAGAACTCTAGCCAAGATGCTGGAAATAGCATCTTTTCTTCCCATTTGTTTGGATGAAACTAGCCTTTTTTAAGCTAAGGGTTCTAAAACCCTCTGCTTTTTCTTGTCTCTTGGAAGAGGTTCATACATATAGGTCTGATGCTGGGATGTCGGGGTCAGGCAGAATGGCTCAGTGTGACGGTGAGAACAGGCCAGTCACAAAACGAGGCATTGCAATAGGAGTTTTATTGGTGTGTGGTGTTTTAATTGTTGTGAAATGCCTAGGATCTGATCAAAATAAGTAACTGAATATTTGATTACAATGCCAATGTAGTACAGTGCATTTGTAATCTCAAATACAGCTAACTGCTCAAATTATTGATCTTAATGGGATACAAAAGAGAGACAGACAGTATCCTCTATTGCTGATTCAATATTGTTGCTTTTTTTCTAACACTGTTACAGATATAACACGTGTCTCTACTGTATTTAACTAGAAGCAGTTTGCAGGCTGCTCTATTAAAAATAGAAAAAAAACAAACATAGTTTAAATTTTGTTAATGCAAATTAAAAACATGTTAAGAAAAACTCTGATGTTTGTAATGGCCTAATATAACAAGCTTATAAATAATTTGCTCACTGTTCTCATGTATTTTTAGTAAACAGATTTGGGAATAGCACAACAAATCCCCAATGCCCAATTAAAGTCTCTTAACTAATTTAACAAATGCATTGTGAATGGGTAGCTGGAGATACTTTAAATAAACATACATTTCACAGAGGAACTTCAACAGCCAAACAAATGGAAAATCAGTTTAAATGCTTTAGCTTGCTCACTTGTTCTTAATAAATTAGTCATAAGAAAGACAAGCACAATTAACAAGCACAACTATCATACTTTTTTTTTTAATTCAGATGACAGAGTTTTGCTGTATGTGTCTTTTAAGAATGTCTTAACTGAGAAGCAATTTATAAGGTGTTCAAAGCCTCACTGGAGTTCTTTCTTTTTACCCAGAGTTACAATTATTTTGATGGGCTTTGCTTGCTTTGCTCTCAAATTCATTCCAAATGAACGGTGAAAAAACCCAATTCACTTCAAAATCTGAGGCTGCTAACTTACTAACTTAGTAACTCTGTCTCTGATTTAAGAAAAGGGCACAGATCTCTCCTTTTCTCCCTTGGTAAAAACCTCACCAGCCAGACAACTGGTGAAATGAAACATCTGGCTTTCCAGAGAAGATTGCTCTGGCATTTTGCCTGCACAAATTTTGTCCTTGTGGAATCCCTGTAAAGAGCGCAAACTGTGCTTCAATTAAAGAAGACTGAAGGGCATGTACAGCAGCTGAGCAGCATGTGTTCTGGGACTGCATTTGATGGGCCAATATCAAGCAGGAAGATCAAGTGCAGAAAGAGACAGCTGTGGAAAATCTACACAAGAGCACATATTTAGCAAATATGGAGGTAGAAAACATGAGTCCAATGTGTCTTGTTTTTCTGAAGCACTTAAGACTCAATAATGTCACTAAGACTTTCCTTTTCCTTCCCTTGTGATTTTTATTAAAAATAATTTAAAAAATGTCCTTATCAATCAGAAGTCTTCCTTTAATGGTAAGCCACTCCAACACCATGAGCATAAACTAAGGAACAGGATTTTCTCCTTTCATTTTGAAAAGCTATCAGACTGGTTATTCATAGGAGCAACCAGACATGTCTGATTACCCACGTATCAAAAAGTAGTAGTCAGGAGGGAATCATCTTGGTTTACAGAAGAATGCAGTGAATTCCTCTGAGTGACATTCTGACTTATGCCGTATGGAAAAAAAAAGCAAAACATGACTTAATAATTTGGAAAAGATTGGTTCCATGTGGCATTGGAGACTGAGACCCTGGAACATTGTGGCATGATTAAGACTCCAGAATCTCATAAATTGTTAAAAAATTGGAGAAGGAGCAAACAGGAACTACAAAAAATGGTCCTGAAAGCTATAGAAAATGCCTTGTGATGCCAAACGCAAAAGCTTGTTGAGGTGAGTTGATGAAAAGAATGAAAAATGACTGGATCAAGCTCAAAGACAGAATATTTTGGACAATTTCACAATCTAACTCAAAAGAATTAGACTTTGTAGTAAGAAGTGCATAATTCTTGTAACTCAAAAAGTGAGATTTGACAGAAAGTGTATGGAAAAAAGTAATTGTGAATGCATTTGGGAATAGTTATATCAAAAAAGATTAGACTGTGAGACCCCTACCAGAATTCCGTAGGCCACATTCAGATACAGTTCTTTAGGCACTTCTTGGCTTAAAGAACATCAGTAATTACAGTGAAGTCTGTTAGGCTCCATTTACACAGTAAGGTGAGTTATAACAGCCCACTACTTCAGATTTATGCATGTGCACAGGTGAACTTCAAATACCTACATGCTAACATTAGAAGAAAAAGCACTAAACACGTTATTCAGCTGGTGAAACAAATGTCACAGTGCCCTACCATGTCCTAAAATCTGTGGAGTTTTTATGTAGTTTGTGCCTATCTCCAGGTACTGAGAGCGTTTCTTAATAGACATTGCTAAACTGCTGAACAACTGATTTGTTGATCAGGTGCTGAAGATAAGATTCAACCCAGCCACTGGGCAGCCTGCTCTAGTGGTTGGCAACCCTGCCCCCAGCAGGGGGGTTGAAACTAGATGATTTTTAAGGCCCTTTTCAGCCCAGGCCATTCTATGATTCTCTTGGAAGAAACTGCAGCTGCAACAGCAGCAGTAAAATTTCACATATTTTCAATACTACTTTGGGCAAGATGTGGAGAACAAGAAAGAGATCAACTAAAAAGCTAAGCAAATGTGTTGCTGCTCTTTATCTAAAACAATTCTCACACTGTTGTATGAACTTCCAAGAGTATTTCCAAGGGAAGTTCTACACTGCTGGCAAAACTGCTGAGGGACAGTAAAGTCCCTTTCACAAAAATGGGAAGAATCTTTGATACTGACAGGGAACAGTTAACAAATCAGTTGAGTTTTTCAGCTTTCACCAAACTTAAATTCAGAAAATGCGTAGGATGTGCTTATGTCAGAAGTCTATATCTGCAGTAGCAAATCCAACACTAAATAGACAGGTATTTGAATATTCAAATTTAGAAATACAAACATGAGGATGCAACCCATGACATCATTTCCTAATACTTCTTCCCCAGTGACATCATGAAGTGTGCTTCCCCAACACAACCTGAGAAGGTGCCTCTGGAAACTGGTCTTACTCTTAGCTTTCAGGTCCATAAACCTCCCAAGTCTAAACTGGTGAGTCTGTTGCTAATTTATGTTCCCATTAATGTCTGATTAAGAAAGCCAATAAAAGTCAATATTGTTAATTGGAAAATAAAACAAAATGTGATCAAGTTATTTCCATTAGATTAACATGCTGGACTTTTACTGGATCATCCTAATAATGCAAACTTTTTAAAGGGAGTTTTACATAAATTGAAACAGGATTCTAAACCAGCAATGTATGCTACTGTCTCCTTGTACCACATGATCCTTTTCCTTTGCCATATTTCACACTCTTGTTTTTCTGTGAAACTACAGGCAGCTCTGTGTAGGCAAATTTTGTCCTTCGTCCAAAGTCAGAGAAAAAAAATCTTCATTCTGTTCTCTATTTCCAGTTGTTTTGGGTTTTTTCTCGCACAAAACTTTATTAAATAAAACGCCTTGGCTGTGGAGAATGAATTGTATTTGCACGTGAGCAGGTTAGGAGGAAACAATGCGTGTGTTCCCCTGGCACTTCTATCATGACCTATAGGAATCACCATAAGAGAATTCCATCTTGGTTTTTCAGTCCTTTGCCCTTGCTAAGGTTGTCAGTATGGATACTAGTTTGTTCGATTATGAAAGTGTTTTTGTAATATGAACCAGACTCAAACCTGACAGAATATACCACAGCATATTGTGAAAATCATCCCTCTCCAGAATATTTATCTTATATGACTAATTCTTTAAAGTGTGGCCAACTGACCCATTTAATATGAGTTGCTGTCAGCAGTCAATGCAAAAGCCTTTCAGACACCACTGAGCAGAGCTGGGTTTGAAGCAGTGCTGTTCTGTCTCCCAGTTGCTGTTCAGTGCTAAGATTAGGCTGTTATTTTCTGTGCCTCGCAGGACAAAGCTTAATAATGTTGAATATCTGTTTAATTAGTTTGGGGAATTTCTCTGAATCTCCTCCACAGAAAATCCAGTCACTGAGGGAGGAATTAAAGATTCATATGAACAGTCCTCTCGTGGCAAGCACCTTTATGGTGTCTACTACGTGCAGCAAACATCTGAATACTCCGTGCTTTCAAAAGATTTCCTCTGGCACAACATGTCGTAAAAATTAATAGATTAACGTGTGTTATTTGCTCCCCAGGTCTTCTGAGGGCCAGAGCAAAATAAAATGAATAAATTGATTTAGGCTGAGCCTTTGGACCTGAGATATTTATTATGAATTTGCTGTTCATTCAATTGCTTAAGTAGGTCCATTGTAGTGTTTTGGATGCTGCTTCTAACTTTAGATGTTAGAAAATACACTCTGGATATTAAGCAACACAGTTTGTCTCTCACATTCTGTAGAACTAGGGATCATCTCATACTTAAAAGAAGGCTGGAATGTGTAACTGAATGGAGCATGGCTTTTGTAGCTATTTTAAAAGGAAAACCATGGCAGCTGACGGTCATGAAATAATTAGGAAAACAGACTGCAGTTTATTTTGGTTTTCATTACGCTGAATCACAGAAAAGTTACACTGGAACAACACAGACGACATGTTTACCTCCTGTACATCCATCATAGAAATTTTACAATTTTGGATTTTTAAATATATTTTATATTTTTTAGAAGCAGAATGTGATTTAAAGTAATATCTTTTCATTGGAGAGGACATCAGATTTGACCTGTGTGACTTCTAGATAGCTCATTTCTGGTTGAACTGTTTCACAGGGGGAGGAAGGACAAGATTTCTTGCTAATCTATCCAAACCCTAACTGCCCTGGACTACTAAACCAGCAGTTGATTTCTCATTCATACTTGTGCTTGAATTTCATGTGACTTTGGCTGGTAGGATGAGAAAAACTTGGATATTCTCTTGGTTGTGTAAGGCATCCTTTGTGCATATTAAAGAAACAGATTTAAGTTGAATTTAAGGAGCTCACAAGATTTTAAAAATGGCCTTGCATTTTTGTTGTATTTTCAGAGCAGTAGGAGCATGGTGTCTCATGCAAACCTGCAGGCTTTATGCTTGCCATAGCCTATGGAAGTGTGTATATAAGAGGACAGTTGTAAGTAGGGAAAAATATAGCACTTGCAAAGGGCAAACTGTGCCCACATACATTCTTGCATGGAAGTATTACTTGGAAAAAAAAAAAAAAGGAGGTCCATTAACTTGTCCAGTTTTTCTGAGTTAGAACTAGTCATATTTATTTTTTTCATTTGAGCCCTTTGTTGCAGAGACAAGTAGTGAGCAGCTTTTACTTGGACATATAGGGAAGCAAATAATTTTAATGTATTGGAGGTCTATAAACACAGAGAAATTCATCATTGTGATCCACAGGATATTTCTCTGCACTTCTTCACCTGCTGCTGTAGTCAGCTGCTCTTGCTCAAATTCACAGCCATTGAAAGATACTTATTTCTCTCCCAGGCAGAATCCTAAATCTGAAATATGTGTTTTGTTGGGATGGATATGCTTGGGAATCATGCTGTGCTTTTTAATTCATCTTCAGAGTTACGTGCAAGTCATGATAACAGTAGATTCATGGTTAGTAGGAAGGGAGGAGTAAAGGAGGAAGAAAAAGACAAACTTTCCTGCCAGTTGAGTTCAGCCACTCTCAGTGTTACGATATGGTTAGCTGAATGCTTTTTCCAAACTTGAGGTGGAAGTCTCATGAGAAATGTGTGCCTATACTTCCTACTTCTTTTTAGAATGAAAATGGCACTTCTTTATTTCAGCTCTGATAAGAGCATGTCTCTGCATAAAGACAGTTATTCTTTTTCTGCTCAGTTTCCATATCTCTCCACTCACATTTGGGAGAGAAGAAGAGAAAGGGAGGAAGAAGTGGAAAAGATCTAATGTATTTAGTGGAAAAAATCTCTATAGCTGTATGAAATATCATAAAAATTAGAGGTTTTTGGTATAGTTTTAAGACTGCTGCTTTAAAAACTGTTAGCTTTGGCTTTTGTGCATTTTAAACACACTTTTCCCCTATACGATATGGTATTGCTCTATCAATTAAGAGATAAACTTATGTAAAAGTGTTTTTTGACTATATTATCAAAGATCACAGATACACACAACAAAAGATTAATTTTGCTTTTTGCTCTCTGTAGGGAGGAGGATATGATGATATGATGGTTTTATATTATTCCAGTTCTGTTCCTCTACCTTAATTCTCGCATGCTGGTGCTTTCGTTTATGTTGGGTTATTATGGAAGGTGCTATAGGAAATTTATGGTAATCAGCAAATGAAGGGTTTAGAAACAAGGACAAGTGCCTAAAAATCACTAGGAAAGAAAGAAGAAAATAATCTCAATATTATATTGGTGAGGCAGATTTTGATGACTACAGTATCAGGTGCTGTGGAGAGGGTCAAATCTTCATGCATTATCATTCACAGCCAAAGAAAGATCATATGTTAATGATACCTGCACGAGTTTCTCTCCATCATCTGGCCTGAAGCTTTATTTCAGGGAAGTTGTGAAGCTCCTGGCAGTATGTGTTTAGGATTAGAGTGCTGTGTATTTGCTGAAGGCAGCTATTGTATCCCTACTTCTGAGAGCACTCATTTAGTCTTGCTTTCTCAGGCTCTTCTTCCTTTTCCTAATGTACATACCCCTTTTATTTCTATTTTACTTTTCCTTTCTCGTGTGCTTTTTCTTTTACAGTTCTTTCTTTCTTTTCTCCCTGGCCTCCCCCCCACTTCCCCTGGCTCATAGCATTTTTCTTTACATTCCTCACCTTTATTTAAGTTTTCATCTTTTCTTTATGAATCCCTACCAGAATTTGTCATTGTCTTTCTCTGTTTTCCACATCTTTCCTCATTCCCTCATTCCTGCCTTCACATTTGTCTCTTATGTCCTTGATTTCTCTTTATAGTTCTGTGTTTCATTCCACAAGAGGTACCTTTATGTTGCTCTTCCCTGTCCCTCCTGACTAACTGCCAGTGTGAAGAGCTTCACAAAGAAATATGAATCTCCCAAAAAGCAGTGCTTCTGAAGGCTCTAATACACGTCTGCTCTTTATAAACTTCGAAGAGAGAGAAAGCAACAGAGAAATGTTATGTAGAAAATTGTTAGCCATTTTCTCGACAGGGGAAATTTCACAGCAGAGACTTAGACCTTCTATTTTGACATATCCTCCCACAAAGCAGATACTAGGTCAAGATACCAGAGCCTGATATTACCATGTACACTCTCACCTGTAAACAAGACACTGGAATAAACCAGGAACCACTCTGATCCAGCCAATGCCTTATATCACGTTCAAGAAAACTACTTGTTCTGGACCTGCATTGTATGATTTCTCAAATGTATATGAAGAGTTATAATAATAGAAGAAGTTATTTTATATCTGCATCTTTTCCCTTTTCCACTCCACACAGTGTGAAAATGAATCTTTAATTGGAATTTCTCTGTTGATTTGAGATCCGCTTCTGCTGCGTGTCTCTGGGAACACAGACTACTATGCTCATCTGTTATAGGCTCCCACTGTTTTAATGTGTAAATATGCCACTTATGTCCGAACAGCTTTTGATTTTTTTCACTACGTGGGTGTAAATCCATGTAGAAATAATGTAAGTACCACTGCAACGCTGCCATTAAACATTCACAAGGTGGCTGCTGTTTATCTGCAGAGCCCACTTGTGGGGCTCCCGAGGGCGGGTCTGCCCCTGATTACAGCCTGGCTGGAAAAACCTCCTGAAAAGTAAAAGGGAGCACTACTGCTGAGGTTGCTTCTTCCTTTTAATATGGATTTCTGCTGTGTGTGGAGGCTGGTCTGGGAAAGCCAACAGCCCAAGATGGCAATGGAAGTAAAGTATGCTGCTTGCTGGTTTATAGTCTATAAAATCTAGGACCTCCAGTTAGTATTTCTTCTGAATGTGTTAATTTTGAAACAATACACTGCAACATGAAAATATATGTAAACCATACTGAAAAGATTCTGTAAACCATTATATATTATCAAGTCTCACCCAGTAGCATTGTACATTTCTCTGTCTATAATCTGGAGATGTGTTGCAGGAGTGTCTGTATATCAAATATATCTAAACATTTTCTAATATTCTTGTGAATGAAGATACAGAGTGAATGGCATTTGTCTAGGCTGAGGTCCAGAAGGATGGAAATGGCTGAATCATCAATCATTCATTGTGGAAAGATGCATAGAAACTTCTTAAAAGCAGAAGAAAAGTGTGATTTATTTTCTGGTCTGGCTGTTCATCTCTTTTTCTAATAATACAGAACATCTGCTGCATCTTCCGCTATTCAAGACTTACAAAAATACATCCATCTGCTAATCTATAACTATTTCTGGATTTGACTTATATGTGATATGAGAAAGGGCCATGATAAATAATAGCCAGACTTTATTGTATTTCTTGTACATAAACCTCAAAACATTTAACAAAAGAAGTAAGTATTAGTGTCCCTCTTTTGCAGCTAGAGACTTGAAATTATAAATAAATGAAATACCATGAAGAACAGCACATGAAAATCATCTCACTGGAAGAACTAGGCCAACTGCTGTTTTGGCATATCTTAAGCATATGACCTTCTTCCCCACACCTGTTGACTCCTACAGTTCAGTGGAAAGACTTCTGAAGTGATATCTAGCTAGGGAAGACTAGGATTTTAGCCCTACTAAATGAATTCTCAACTCTAAATTCTCAAGATATATCATAGCTTTTTATATAAACTTCTGTTTAAACAATTGTCCAGGTAGTGAGAGTTACGAGAATTAATATATCAGGACACACAGGTAATTATAAAGGTTAAAGCAATGAATATATTTACTCTCATTTGACAGTTTACATCATCTGTGAAGCATTCTGTGATTTAGTATTCATACTGGTTGATGAGAACTGAGTATTTAAATTAACATTTCACAAGCAACATGTGGCAGAATTGATTTTCCTGCACTAAAATTCTTTCACTAATTATTAATTTTCATTTCAATGTAACTGCTGATACTAGAATAAATCTCAGTGGTCTGAAGAAAAATATTCAGAATACGTCTTGAAAATATGCCCTTACAGTTTTCTTTTTGCATAATAAATATCACTATTGTATTAATATTATGTTGAAGTTAATTGCTTGAGAAAGGTAATTGTAAACATCTTAGTGCTTTCACAGGCAGTAAGTGTTACCGTCATTATATTTCATTACAACTCAATTAAAACGTAAGATATCTCAATACGCATCTTGGCCCAGAATATTGAGCTACAGTATTGATAATATTATTGCTAGATAGACATTTTTCAACAGTTTTATAATTGCTTATAATTGTATCCAACCAGGTTTTCAAAGGTGAGCATTTATTTTAGGCCCTTTACATTTTGGGTGGCAAATTTCATTTGCTTCGCTGCACTTATTTTCAAAAGATGAGCACTCTGCATTTCTGAAGAGAAACATATGCACAAGATCACATTAAGAAAAAAGCATACTTTATTGAGATTGAGCACTAAAAAAAATAAAAATAAGTACTTTAAATGATGAGCCATTTTAAAAATCTTGGCTCTGTAGTGGGCTGGTTGGAGGTACCTCAGAAGTATTATTAATACTTTGGGACTTGCGCATACAAATGCTACAGAATTATACTAGAAAGACAAAAGGTTATTTTGGGAGTTATACATGTTATTCCAGTGATTCCAGCAACTTTCTAAAGAATGGCTTTTGACCTGGTTTCAGCTGGGGCAGAGTTAACTTTCTTCACAGTAGCTAGTGGGAGGCTGTGTTTTGGATTTGTGCTGAGGAGAAGGCTGATCACATTCTGATGTTTATAGTTGCTGCCAGAACAGTCAAGGACTTTTCAGTTTCTCTGCTGTGCCAGTGTCTGCAGGGGTAGGAGAAGCTGGGAGGGAGCACAGATCTAATTGCTGGCCTAGGATTCAACCTTAGGTTTAGGATTGAGACTCAAATTGGCCAATGGTATATTCAATATCATGCACATCGTGCACATTGTGCCCAGTATATAGATGAGAGGCTGTCCGTAAGTTCTCCCTCTCTCTTGGTGTCCTCTCAATCTCTTAGATGCTCCGGCTCTTATCTCTTTTCTGGGATTGTGGGTTTGGGATCCCTGCTCCTGGATCGTTAACCGGGAACAGGCTGAGACTTGGTCATCAGGTGATGCGCAGTTTATTCTGTATCACTTGTATATTTGTATATATTACTATTATTATAATTATTATTTTCAGTTTTGTTGTAGTTTAGTTATTAAATTGTTCTTATCTCAACCCATCAGTCTCTTTTTTCCCTTTACCCTTTTAATTCTCTCCCTCATTCCTAGGAGAGGGGAGGGCGAGTGAGCATCTGTGTGGCGGTTTACTGCCAGCCAGGGTTCAAAACCATAACAGTTTCCCTGTATCTTGCTCTGGTTTTACATGACTTGATCTAATTAACCTCTTTCTATTAATGGTGAGACTCTTCCTCTGAATAGCAGTGAAAAAAGGTAACTGAAACAAGTTAACAACTAGTAGGTAGAAGTTAATTTTAGGAAAAGAAACTCGCTGAATACATCAGGATGCTCCTGCCACATCAGCATGTGGCACTGGTGATCATTGTGCAGTAAGTGTCCGGTCTATTTTCTGATTCTGCAATAATACTAATTTCTGAATAATAATAAAATTAATACCCTGCTGTTTTATAATTTAGTTTGCAAAGGAGTCCTCTGCCTCATTTAAGTCAAATCACTTCAGATTTAGAGGGTAACAGAACCATGAAAATTTAAGAGTGTTGATAATAAATCATGCTAGACAAATTATATTGCATTTTTTGAAATAAATTTGAAATCAGTACATGAAAGAACCACAAGAATTATGTACTTAGATTTTGGCAAAACAGTTGATAGTGATTCCCATTAAAATATATATGGAATGTTACTTTACTTTGTTTCAAATATGCACAATACTGTGTGGACCAAGAAAAAGGCTATATAAAGCATCAGAACTGAAGGATAATAAGAAAAGCAGTAGGCATTATTGCAGAAGCTACGTCTTAACTAACACTTTCATAAATGGTATGGAAAGACGAGTAGGCAATGAAAGAATGGAGCAGTAAATGACATTAACTTATGAGTATTCAGGACAGGTAATCAAAAAGAAGAAAAAACACACACACAAAAAAAAGAAATTACAAAGAGGAGCAGAGGATAAGAAAATGAGACCTAGACTGGCAAAAGTAAACTGAGAAATTTGTGAAAAATGTGCATGGAAGCAGATGGCCAATATGGAAAAAGGAAAGCTCTCCAATAAATGTGATACAAGTTTTTAATATCATAATGCAGCTGGAAAAAAAAGGTATTTTGGGAAGTTTGCACTAAGACATGATGTCACACGGAGGGCTATTACTATTCAGGTCTTTTCCTTCTGTCTTAGCTGTGCTAAGCACACAATATTTAGTTTTGAACACAGAAGTACTAAAAAGCTATAATTCAGAAAAATCAGAGTCATGTTGCTAGAGAAATTGATTCAGATAATCCAAAAGGTTACATGTGGGAATTTGTTCATAGTCTGGAAATATTTTAAGGCATTCTGGGTGAGATGGAAGTGGCTAGTGTGTTACAGCTTGATTTGCTGGTTTAGCAGACAGTACTATAAAAAACATACAGACTGACAGATTTCACTGACTGCTGACCAGATACTTGCAGTACTTAGTAAGTGTCTTAGAAGTATTTTTTTTTCTTTACATGTAGCCAAGACTCATCAGGATTTAAAGTTATTTTAATATAGTATCCTCTTACATTCCAAAACTAGTGTAATATATAATTACGAGTGTTTAAGTACGATGGAAAACATACTTTTCCCAAAACTATGCCCTTCCTCCTAATTCTTGTTTTTGAGAAGATCCTGGGACTCGAGTTCTACAGTCATTGACAGAAGGGGGTGCAGCAGAGGCAGCAGGAGCACATCCAGTAACACACTGGTGTAAATGGCTTCCGCTGGGGAGGTGGGAGCTCTCCTTTGCCTTGTGTATAGACCCAGATAGCCTCAGGCTGAGTGACAGCTGCAGGCCAAAAGCAAAACATACTTCAGCTCAACTTTTCCGAATGTTTTTTTCAGTCCCAATATCAATGACTGATTTTCTGGAGACTAAGACTCAGAATGTTTGTTTATGTAGGAGAGAGAAGAAGGGATTAGTGAATGTCTGGGGGACTGCCCACCTGAAGATAGCTAGTCAGGTAGATGGAAGCTTACTTTTCCTTTAGTGAGAACACATATTTTGCCTAGGTGATTTTGCCTGACTTCAGCTCTGTGATCACAAATGTAAGTGAAAAATAATTTGGTCCCTGGAACATCACTTGTTTCCAACTGTCCAAGGACAGAAATGTCAATTCTGCTTTAAAAATTAAAAAAGCTTCAGTTCTTATGCATGTAAGGGCCCAATCTTCTGTTGGTGTTACAAGCTCCACTACTGACATCTATGGGGAAATGCACACCAGATAAGTTTCAAACTACTTCCCATCACCTTGTAAATGAAGTGCTGGGGTCTGTATTCCCATAAAAGAGTGCTTTCAGTTGCCACAGATATGCCCATCTAGCAGGAGACCACAAGTGTTAGCCGATATTTAGATGCTTTTTCTAGTGGGTCCATGATCAACTACCTTCTTTTCATGAGGCACTTCCATAACTATTAATTGACTCCTGAAGACATTGCTACAATTGTGGTTTTTTTCTTTTAAAAATAGGTTTCTTACCTTAGAAAATTTTAGCTTCCAACTCATAAAAAGTTTCTGCAATACATGGTCTTATAAAAACCAGCCTTACTTGTTTTTTCAGCTATATCTCTCTTTCTTTCTGACAGACTGCTGGCAGTACAGCTGTGATGACACACAGTGTTTGATATCCCATGACTAAAGCACCTGCAGAATTCAGAAACTAGGCTAAATTAGACTCACAATTTTTAATGAATTTTGAATTATGCAGTTAATCTATTTGTGAGTTTTACAACTCTTTCATTCTAAAAGAAAAAAAAGGAAAGAAATGCAAACAGACAGTCAAAAAATGATATCTAGTTATTGGGCCACATGTGGTAGAATGCTGAGATTTTATTTTCTTCTGGAACTACTACCTCTTATAAAGCTCATCCATCATATGTAATGAGAGCTGTCAGGAATATTTAGCTGAGAAATAGCTACTTGATATGCTAATGGTGGTCCCTTAGTGAATTCATTTGGTTCTGCTGCCTGACATTAATGGTTTTCATAATCTAATGACTGATGTGTGTAATAGAGGTAAGGCTACAGGGAATGACATTCTGAAACTAAGGGAAGTGCTATATATGTATTTTATAAGCATATGCATTTTTTATATATATGCATGTACACACACACATATATATACACTCACAGAGAGAACACAAAGCTTCTTTTCCAAGTTAGATAGAATAAACACCAGCTAGGGAGAAACTACATAGATTGAGCAAATCTCCTGTACTGACATTTTAAACGCTGAATTCTAAAACATCTGTATTCCCATGACTGCCTGGAATAGCTATCAATGTAATAAGCAGGAAGACTCAGCTTTCGCAGTTCTTCCTCACTTATTTCAGAAACAGAGCCCTTGTCCCCCAGCTCCTACCAAGGACAGCAGGACACCTTTCCAGCGGGCTCCTGGTGGCTGGGAAGAACCAAGAACCCCCAATAAACACCTGCAAACTGCATCAGGACAGTCTCCCTGATGCAAGGCTGCTACACCCTCCCATCTGTCATGCTGAACTTACCACACTGATCAATGTTTACAATTTCCTAGTGTTGCCCTATATTTGTATCTGCCTGTTGTCTCCAATCTTTGGAGGAGACAGGGAATGGCTGAGAGTGCAACATCTGATGTCCAAGAGCTGAAAACTTTCTTGCATGCTTATATTTTGTCAGATGTCTGTAGCCACAAACTTTTGTGGCCATTTTTACTCGGCTGAAAAGACAAGGAGAGTAGGTTCTACAACTGATCTTTCATCCCTGCTTCTGAATAGGTTGTATTGGAAACTCATTTGCTCCTTAGAGAAAAAAAAAAAATCAGGTAGTGATGCTCCAAATGCCTGACTGTCTCTGCTTTTAGATACAATGGAGCTTTGCTGCTTTGTGTGTTGCTCCATTTTTGCATGTTATGGGCGTGGGATGTTTGCAGGAACTATGCCATAATTCGCCCAGCACCCTACCAGTGCTTACATTTGTCTGCAGCTGAACTTTCTGCTGTCTTGTCTGCAGAGCACTTGACTATGGCCTTGATCTTGCAAATAGCTCTGAATGTTAATAGTTACAGTGAATTAAGCAGAATAGCAAATACCTGCACCAGGACAGCCTGTATGTACAGTAGGTTGTAGCATACTCTCCCATGCAAATATAATTGGTCAAAGCATTTATATAGCACAGGTCCAGAACTATACCTCTATAACACATAGCGTGGTCTGTCTTCCTCTCCAGCCCTGATTCTGTCCATGAAAGTCTGAGTGGCCTCAGAGTGGTGTTTGGGGTGCAGCAGGTACAGGTGGCAGGACCTCCTCTTTGTGATGCCAGAAAGAGTGCAATTTAGCTGTGTGAAGGAGTTAGCCCCCTGCTCCCCCTGCCCCAATTAGCAAAGTGAGTACTGATGAAAGTCGTTAATAAACTAGAGACATAAACAAGAAGTGACTTTGGTTCACAGAGGATAGAACTTGCCACTCAAACTCAAGTGTTGTTCTTGCAAATGAATTACAGTATTAGGCACTGGGGAGACCATATGTAATATGTGCAATATGACCATGTGTATAATATGAATTATATAAATTCTTTGTGTATCTGAAAATGTGCTCCTGAAGCAATTGGTTTGTGTATGGACATGCAACATACATAGAAATCTGGAAGAAGGATGAATCACTAAATTATGAAGTAGCAGTGTACAGGCTGCTATGAGAATGTTTCTTCTGTTTAATCTCAAAAGATACTTGTATTACTTTTCATAAATATAAAAAGGACAGAAAAATAAAATTAATGAAATACACAGATGACATTTACTTGGAAAGAGTTGCAAATACCAGAGGTCCAAACCAAAGAAAATAGAGTTTAAAAGTAGAGAGCAGAAATAACAGGCAAGACTTAGAAGCCTTAGAGCCACTGAAAATGAAAGATAAGTATATCCAGAGGAAATTAATACAAAAAAAGATTCAGTGGGAGGGAGAGACCTAGCAAAGCATAGCACTACCAAAGTTCAGGGAGATAACAGATCAGAAGTTAGAGATGATTTTGCAGCATAGCAGTGAAAAGTTAGGGAAGCATATGGAGTCATCATGCTGTGGAGCAGAAAAAGAGCGTTCCCTTCTGTGGCTTTTTAGATGTAGGGGTACCTTCACTGGAGATAAATATCTTGGCAAATTGAATGGAGTTCAAAGATAAGCCATAGAATCATTATTAGAGTTTAAACCATAGTTTACTTAAAATGAGGGATTTAAAGACTGAAATGTGGTTTGTTTGGGAGACAAGAAGAGATGTTAGAATGTAGTAATGTTGAATGTGCATGAAAAAAAAATTGAAATAGATTGTTTACAAAGGAATCTGAAAATGTGATTAAGAAAGTTGTTGGGAAAATCTCTAGGACATCAAAATGTACCAGTTGGGAAGTAAAGGAATCAACAGAAACTTCATCTTAATGGAAAATGCAGAAAATTTCAAACTAGATTATTCCTCACAGAATATTTTACGCTGCTTTGTACAATCTTGCTGAGGCAGGAAAGACTCTGGGTTGGAAATGGTCTAACTGGTCTTTCTATCTCATCTTTTGCAGATCCTTGCAAACTATTTCTCTTGGTTTCTTCCCACAACTCTGTTTTCAGGGAACTTGTGCAGATGTGCAACCTGACTTCCTTGTTCATGTTCTCCAAAGATTACTTTATCAAGTACTTTCTATTTTTAGCTATAGTGAACAGTCCTGATTTTTAGGAAGAGTTTTGTACAGCAGGATCCTGCTTTTTTCCAAAGGTACCGTGAGTCCTTGGAACCCTCCAAGGAGCAGTCCTCACGGCTTACGTGACGTACAACCTCCCTTCTCCCGTTACCTTTAGATTTCTAGAGTTGAGGAACATCTTTCACAGCACCTACAAGGATTCCAGATCCTAAATTGTACTTGTGCTCCTATTTTCTCTTTAAGTTGGCATTAAGTGTTAGGAACGTGAATAGCTTGTTCTCAAGCTTCTAAATTTACTAAAAAATAGAGATGGTTTCATAAAATACAGTAGAGTTAATTAAGTGTAGCTAAGTTAATTAGGTGACATATCCCATATTAAGTCTACAATTTACACATAAATAATGGCAACAGTAAGTTCCTGCTTAAAAAATGTAGTGATCTCAATAAATTTAATTTATTGAAAATGTTTAACTATTCCCTGAAAGATTGCTAATGATCTTGTTTCTGCATTGTACCATGAATATTTTTGTTAATTTGAATGAATGCTTTAATTTATACATCATTTCTACATCACATTTTGTCACTGTTGAATTAATACTCAGGCTTATTATTTAATATATTGTGCAACACAAAGAAGCTGCAACAAGTGGGACATCTATTCTTTCCCTCTTTCTGATAAAGCCAGTATCACGGTTAATTTCTTAAGGAAAGGTCTGATTTAAAGAGATCCTTCTCTTTAAAGGTAGGGGAGCCAGGACTCCCTGCTGCAGGATCTGATTTTTGTAGTGACAGTTTGTTACCAGATTTTTATCTTACAGATGAGATTGGACTTTTCTATAGGCTGGAATATATGTTTCAATTTTAGCAGTGATTTAGGAGGAAGTCTTACATGACAGTGGAAGCATATGGTAAGGCTCTGTCACCCACTTGAAAAGATCTGCAGGAGTGATGAGAAAAAAAATCCTGGAATAAGAAGTGTTGAACATGTCAATAGAGAGATTCAAAGAAGAATCTACAGCAAAATCCGATGGCTTGAAAGGTAAATAGCAATCCTCATGAGAACAGCTAATAGATACTGTACTTCCCCAGGGAGGGTGTTCCTTTTTATTTAAAGACCAATAAACATAATGGAGCAGTTCTTGCATACCATGTGAAGGGTGTGCAATCAAGCCACTTCAGATCACTTGGTCTTGTGAATCCTCATTACCCTGGGGCTGAGCAGTCACTGAGATGCTGCAGGGATGGCCCTGGCACTACCTGTTGTGCTAAAAATGGCTCAAAGTTCAGAACTGTAGTCTTTGACGCTCATATTGTCTATACATTTCATTTCACTGATATTCTCCTTCTCAAGACAGAGTCCACATTCTCATTTAGTATGAAAGGAATTATTTCAACAGTAGATGAGGGCTGAAGTGAATAGAAATGTACAGAGGTTTCTCCTCTGCTTTCTTCCTATAAGAAAGGAAGAGGAGAAAACTGACCCATCCACTGATCTTTCCCGGTCATATTTACATCCACTTTTCCATACTCTTAACTGCTCACCCATCTCAGCCTCTGACTTCAGATAATGCAAGTATGATTTTACTCTTGTACTCCTTCCCATCCAGCAAATCATTCTTGTCCTTGCCCAGATCTCCAGCTACTGCTCTTTCTTCCTTCTCTTTCATATTTAATATCAGGAAGCACATTAACTCCTGATTCATCCATTGCAATGCCCTTCAGCTGACTCAGTGGATCTCAATTTTCCCAGCTCTTATTTACCAAAATGTAGCTGCAAATATAACTTCCTTTTGATAATGTAACTTTTTTTTGTGTTGCATTTACCTTTGTTCTAACTCCCTCCTTTAATAAAAAAACATGTGTTTGCTTGTCTTTACCACTGGGCACTTTGTTACCTATATCTGTCCTAACAACTCTTTTTGAGTACTTTAAAATGCTGTCTCTAGCCTGTGATGTCAATCTTCCTTATCTTTTTGCTAAAATCTCAAACAAACATGTTAATGTTTTCTGCCATACTACCCCCCCATCTTGGAATGAATTTGTCACGAACAATCAAAGATCTTGTATTTATTGGATTTCCCCATTCCACAATGCCTCCCAAAACCTGACGTTAATTTTCCCAATGTGCACAGACAGCTGCTTCTCTTGCTGATTAAAATATTACTATGATGTTCTTACGTTCTCCAAATCACTAATTCTCTTTTATGTTTTGGTGGTAAATACTGTGGACAGTGTTTGTCACTTTCCGATTTGTGTTTGTACCAAGTCAGCACACTGAGGTAACAGTCCAGACCACTGTCCCTAGCTGCTGAGAGAAATAGATGTATTTAGTTCAACTGTGATGTAAAATGAATGGCTGTCATTTGACTTCATGTGAAGTTGTAAGTGATAATTTTCCTTTGGCTACACTGGACACATCTAAGCTACTTCTTCCAATATTTTCCAATATTTGCTTGTTAATACTTCCCGGCCTTTCAATTGCCGGTATAATCTAGGCAAAATGACCTCCCAGTTCTGTTATTTATTCTAGGATGCTGTTAACTGGTAAAGTCCTTTTTCCCCAAACATGCATAAAACAGACTCATTTATGATAAAATTTAGCTGCAGTCTAAAAAGGCATAGCTAGTTCATGGTGTTACATATCTTATGTGTCAGAGGGGAAAAATTGAAGTTGTGGCAATTGCTTTAAATTCAGATTATTACATAAAATACACATCAATTTATCACAGATGGGTTACATGGGCAAACAGCCCCCATTGTCATATATACTTTACATTTGCAGAGCCAAAGTGTTACTTGTAAACAATTTAAACAGTAAGTCCCATATGCTGAATTCATGAAATCATTCCCTAGTGGAAGTTAAATGAAAAACCTCATTAACACCCAGTGAGGCAGAGGTGCATATGAGAGACTCCCACTGATTGATTCACTGTGGCATCTGCTATGGGTGTGGAAACACATGAGAGAGTTATTTTCAAGTGTAGAGTAGTGTGGGTAAAAATCAGGGTACTCTGCTATCCAGGGGAATTTGTACCATGCATGTTGTGAACTGTTGGGGAAGTTACATGCAGGACTGCTAGCTGGAAGTGATTCTGGGAGTTGACTTTGATACTCCCGATATCAAAGACTCCCAGTCACTGGGTCGGAATCTCATTCATAGGATTTGGATCTATTTTTTTTGTTATTTTGTTCACATGATTGTAATTTACAAAAATCCTTGTTATGATTTATACTTCAAAGGACCTTATGACAAAGAGCTATTTCAATGATCTTATGTATGACAATGCATTTTAGGCTAAGGCCTTCCTAATGCTATCGATGGTGACCACCAGCTGTGTAGTAAACACAGTGTTTTTTTAGTAAGTATTTTGAAGTTATTCAGCCTCTCTGTGTGCTCACTTAAGTTTAATTGTATACATCTGAAAACTTATTTCAATGTGATCCTCAGAGAGGTAGACACATGATGCTTACCAACAGTAGGCAAATCGCCTATAAAATTCACATACATTGATCTAAATTACATCCTTTGAGTAAAGGAGGCAGTGCTATTTATTTTAAAGTAGGTTTTAACACTCTGCTGGCTTTTTAGTTCACTGATGGATGCATTTGTTTCTAAAATAGGTAGACTGCATTTGAGTAGGCCAAAATCCCAAATTAGTGCAAGTCAGTGTGGCTACTCATTAACTTCTACAAAGCTCTGTTGCTTTATAATGGTTCTGGATTTGGCTTATTGACTTCAGGGAAGCCACTCATGTTTATGATTGACCTGGATTAAGCCCTACTAAAAGGAGTAAAAAGTGTTACTTCATGCTCAGTATATTCCTTTACGTACATGTTTACTTTTCCTTCTGATGTTTATCACACTGGAAAATTTCATTACAAGCAAGTGGCCAGCATACATTCAGCCAGTTCTCTACATGTGAAATGTCACAAGGTGCTGGAAAACCTCATAAGGGCTGCTCCAGTGCCAGCCCTCCCCCCTTCACTCAGAAGGCTGAAATGTAAAGCTCCACTGAGGAGATGAAAAATAAGAGCTATACCTGATAGCAATAAAAACGAGAGCTAGTCTAGACATGAACAAATGTTGACACATTTAGTGTGAAGAAAATATACTGTTACAAAAGAAGTGTCATATATGCTTTCAGAAAGCAAACAAGCAAACAAAACTAACAGCACAGGATATTAATTTGTTATTGCATTCACAGAATTATTGTATGGCTTCCTAAACTAATTTGTTGTTACTTGATGAAGAGCGAGGGAAAAAAACCTCCTATCTCCAGCATGTCACCTTTCATTAAAATTGTGTTTGTCTGAGATTTTCTTATTTGCAGTTGCTCATCTGTTAAATTAGAAGTTTTAATTCTTCACAGTTTGTCACCTTTTTAATTCTGGTCTGTTGACACATACTTCTCTGCAATGCAGAAAGTGTTGAAAATGAAATTTAAAAGAAAATTAGCTGAGGAGAGGATAACGAAGTGAGGCATTGGTTCTTTGCTTTTTCTCTCGAAATGCAAGATGGGTCTGGGAGTCCCAGGCAGACGGATACCAGTGGATGTTACCACCATGGCATTATACATGTTTCGGGGTAATGAATAATTTCTGCTTTAGGAAAACCCAGTGTCTTACTTTTTGAAAGTTGAGAGTATCATAGGCTTGGCTTAATTATGCTGAGGAATAGGTAATTCTTTTAAATCTCAAATCTCCATTTATCTAAAGGAATGGAGTGAATTTGACCTGCACGTGGACAGGCACTTGTCAGTCCCGTTTGCCTTTTGGAGGTACAGCATGGCTCTGAGTAAAAGTTGAAGGGAATTGCACCTCAGCTGCTTTTCTGTCTGCCAAGTGTTTCCTGGAGTGAGTGGCAGCCATCTGGTACAAAAGCCCATCTACTCCACGCAGCCTGGTGTTTCCTTCCTTCCTCAGCAGCACTGGGCATGGGCTGGACTTATGGCTTAATTCAAGAGTGTTGGATGAACCCTTGTTTTCAGTGAAGGAAGTATTTCCTCCTTCTCTGAAACTGCAAACATCTGCAGCTACTGAAGTGAAGGTACTTCTGTAATGTGTTTGGTCCAATGGCAGGTGAAAATTTAGGGGACTCAGATTTTACCCTGTCCTTGGAGTGTAGCTCTACTTGGCTCCTTCAAATCCGGAAAGGGAATGTGAGCTTTCGCACCACCAAATTCCGAATCTGAAAGAGACCACTGGTAAGTGTGTAGCACTCATCTTAGGGACATCAACTTCCTTACAGGGCTTTGGGTGTAAGCAGTGCTAAAATAAATTCTTTCAAGATTAAAGCCAAGCTTCCCAAAACAGGGGCATTGATTAGCTCTTGGCTGTCATTTTGTGTTTTCTCAGCTCCAGAGGGAATCAATACAAATGTATCTGAAGGATGAAAAGCCTTCCTATCGGTTCCAAATGTTTTTCAGACTATGAAAAGAGCACCTCATCTGTTAAGATGTGTCATGTTTAGAACAGTAGGCTTGCTAAATGAGCTTGCATAAAGTAAAAGTGTTTCCAATAGAATTATTCATGTAATATAGGCAAGAAAAAAAATTATCTATCTTCTGAAAATTGTACCAGACCAAAAGGAAACCCCACCACCTTTTCCTTTGGCATGGCTTATCTGGCTGTATTGTAGCATCTCAGATTCTTCAAACTTTAATGACCTTGTTGGTGAAAGTCAACAGATATTCCTGATAAGAAGGACTAATTTCTGAAAGTCAATCTAGAGCTGCTTGGTTACATCTTTCCATTAAGGCCAGGGAAAGAAAAATAATCCCAGTCAGAACTGGATTTCAACTAGCTAGATAACCACATGAATAGATGTGTGAAGTAATTACTGGAAACATAACTTTGGACACAATCGAAAGTCTGATCTCACTGGAGACAGCACTGTGAGTACAGGGCAGGAATCTGTACTCCTAACTGCACAAAATACACAGAGGGAAAGAAGGTAGAAGAGAAAAAGGACTTTTTTTTAGAAAAAATATTTGTAATAAGCTAAATCATAGAGTGAGAAAATGGAAGAGCTGCAGTTCTCTATAGCCCTCCATAGTCCTATAGCACTGTGCTGGTTTTGGAATTTTCTTCATCTAGCTAGTATGAGGCCATGTTATTTTTATTTGTGCTGAGAACAATGTCAATAATACACTGATGTTTTAGCTGTTGCCAAGCAATATTTACATTAAGCCAAGGACTTTCTCAGCTTCTCATACGTCCCCTACCCTCCTGGCTTCTTCTCTACAAGACGCTGGGAGGAAACACAGCCAGGACAACTGACCAAACTGTCCAAAATGTCATGCTCAGTATATAAACTAGGGGCGTTGGCCAGGGAGTGTGATCGCTGCTCAGGGACTGGCTGGACGTTAATTGGTGGGTGGTGAGCGGTTGCATCACCTGTTTTTCTTGGGTTCTATTTTTGTTGTTTTCCTTTGGCGGGTTTTGAGATGGCGTTAGGAGTGTGTGTACAAAAGCTACTTCCCTGCCCATAACTAATGTAGAATTTAATAATGTTAATATATTAATACAATCAGTTCTATTATGAAATTCTTTGTAAAGCTACTGACTTAATTGGTGCTACACCTTTTCTGTCATAATGAAGAATCAGATTATCTCCCTAAAATACATGCTTCTGACAAATATGGGATGGATTGTGCTCACCAGCTGCATTACCAATTGTTTACTTACAGCTGCACTCGAAAAGCCCATGAGGTTTTCAAAATGTGTAAAATGTGTGACAGTGAGTAGTCAGATGTTTTCTACTTATGTTCAAAAAAAAAAAAAAAGGAAAAAAATTTATAGTAGTGGGAAAACCAGTAATCCTCTCTCCACAATTTTAAAGTTAGAAAACATGGAAAAATGTGAACCTTGAGCTGGATTTATTTTTCTAGAATGACTGCAAAATATTTCTTTTTACTACATTTTAAAAGCTGATATGCAGGCACTAGACTGAAGGAAGAAGTAGTGTACTGATTAACATGTGTAAATAAAATAAGAAGGGCTTTACTGGTTTTAATGGGATTTGCTGTATGCACAAGATTCAAAACATTCATTCAGTAATCTATCTTGTAATCAAAGGAAAGTGATAGTTGCATTTCCCATATGGTGGCCTGAATCCCTGCTTTACTCTGTTAATAAACTAGTAGAGTGGTACTATACACTTTGCTGATAAATTTCATCATCTTAATGTTTTCCTTAGTGTTTAAATAAAACCAGAGTTTCAATGTGTGTAGTTTCTTAAATGGGTAGAATATATAATACATTTTAATTGTATTATGACTGTGGTTATGCCACAGGCCTGATAAGATTAAGCAAGGAGCTTCTTCTATGACTTTTGTATTTATTTACTTATTTAGATTTAAAATAATAAATTATGTTTATCCAGGACCTTAGGCATCATAACACATCATTAATATTACAATAAAATCTCAGCAGTATTAAACTAATCACTCAATCCGACAGACTCCTCCACAGATTCCTTCTCATTCTTTCCTTGTGGTGAGAAAACCCTCAACCCTCCCCCAAGACTTTACCTAACAAAAGTTTGAAGTCACCTGAAACAGAGGTAATTCAAAGTTAGGAAGGAAGTAATTCTAGAAACACTTACATAAAGAGACTTGCTACAGATTCTCCTGTTCTTTATGGTAAGGAATAGGGTGTACAGGGGTGGCAGTTGTCCACTGTTTAATACTTGCTTTTTCCTTTGAATTGGTGACAGCTTGCTGAACTAGCTGGTCCAATGATGAGATTGTCTGCTCATTTGTGACTGCCTGCTGTAAGTAGATGTTTTATTGCAGTGCATCTCTTTATTATGTTCCTGTCAACCAGTGTGGAGGTGGTAACAACACCCTGTATCACAGATAGTCACAGATGCATCCTAAAACTTAGTATATATATTTTGGATAAATGTATTATTTGGATTTCATTATACAATTCAGTCAGAAAAGGGTGAATCACTTTGCGAGTGTTAAATCCCACCTATTAGTCATGTATATGTCATTTTTGATTTTCTGAAAAGATAGAAAATGCAAAGTTTATCAGAATTTTGTGTACAAATTTGTCAAATCCTTGGAAGACTCTTTAATGTGAAAAGAAAATGAAAGAATGTTTGCATTTATTTTAGTGATCTATATATATAGGGACTTTTCCTCCTTATTAATAAGAAAGCTTGGCATGGAAGCTCATTCTGTATTTTGCTGATTGTTCTAATTGTCAAGCTGTATATAGCCTCACATCTGTTGATCCAACATAAGCATCTTCTTGAATGACATTTATTGCTTTTATGTGAGTCCATTGGTTTAGTTGAAATTACATCAGTAGTTGCTACAACAAAGAAAATGATACCATAAGGATGTGCAGCTAACATGTTCTTAATTTGATACCTTATTGAAGACCTTGCTAAAATAAAAATAGCATTTGTGTACTGCTTTGCACAACCAGACAACTCTGATTATGACAGGACTTGCTGCATATGTTGATTTTGACAGGAGAGCTTTTCTTCCATGCTTACACCCATTTTCCAGTTAATGATCTGAATGAGAGAGATTAAAAGAACTATATAAAAACTATGACAAACCTACAACTAGATTTCATTTGTTTCCTTAAGCTTGCCCCGTGGGAATAATTTAAAGAGCTGCAAACATGAAGACAGGACAGAATGTCAGCTGCGGACAAGCAGGGTATTCATTAGGGACTGCCTCAAGTCTCACAAAACCTCATGTCTTTTCTGAATAGCTTTTTGGACTTCAGTCAGGTCAGGAGGGCAGCAGGGTGAGTTTTTCAGTATCAGCCATATGAAAGAGGACCAGAGAAAATCCGTAAGGAAGTGATGCCCTTGGCCACATGGAGTCCTATTTGACCCACATGAGGACGAAGCAGATGAAGGCAACCACAGAGTGGTGCTGGTATTTCATTCCTGGTACTTTCAGTATTTGATTCCTTTGGAGGACGTCTTCTCTCAGCATTGGCTAAGCCAGAGCTGTTTTGTTAATCATAATCATCACTAATTTCCTCTCCTGCTGATAGCTGCATGGTGGTTTTGCTGCTGTCACTCTGCAGTAATAAAATGTCATTGCAGGTGGTACAAAATGTGGCAAAGTTAAACAGTTGGGAACAAACGGTCTCAGTTACAGCAGTTCGATGGCATACATTAATTTGAGAAGAGATGCCTCAGTTTTCTCAGGAAGGTTCCCTTTTGCTTGTATTCAAAGGGTATTGCATAATTAGCCTGTTAATTCTCACCAGCTTGGTCTTTCTGTGAAGGGTATGATAGAATTTATTCCATGCTTAGCTTATTGTTTCTTGCTAACATGTTCTTTTCTGGTCACTGAAACCCCCTTCAAAGGAGATGAAAACAACCCAGTCTGTGCAGGCAGCCTGGGCCAGCTGCACCATGAGAACGAGGGAGGGAATGCACTTTGCACCCCCACCTCTTCCCTACCTCATGCAAGCAAAGGGAGCACAGGAGGAGCTGTACCCCAACTCACAGCCACTGCCCACATTATCTCCTTTTCTGCCAGAGCCCCTACCTGCACTGAGTCCAACAGCTCCCTTCGGCGCTTGGAGGGTAATTTCAGTTAACAGATGAATTAGAGACAACCACAATCTGCTCATGGAAAGAAAAAAAAAAAGGCAAAAAAAAAAGTGAGAAGAGGGGAAAATAAATAGATAAAAACTGTGTGTCATGAAGTTGAATAACAACAATTATGGTCCTAATATTAATTCTCTCATCTCAAGTGATTTCCCAAGGTATTTAATTTCTGAAGGATTCATTCATATGGCAAGCAATGTTTTAGGGGAGAAATCCAAGAAATCCTTTACAGTACTTTTATTATAGTCACCACAACCCAGAATTATTTCAAATGAATTTCAAGTGCTGGTTCATCATGGCAGCTGTGGGAATAACATACCAGGGGACTCCATTTCCTCAGCAATATTGCTCAGTAGCTTCTGAGCAGAGGGAACGTGCTTCTAATGGTGCTGCAGAAGCCTCCTGAGCCATTTTATGGAGCCATTGCACTCAGTCTCTGCTCAGAAAAATATTGCTCTCTTGCAAAGCAAACAAAACCAGGAAAAAGCGTATAGTGAGACAATATATCTTTTTTTTCGCCAATCTTCTATGCAGATCAATACAAACAGTGCAAGCTGATTGAATGTTGTAATTCTTTGCCCAGTTCATATCAAAACCATAAAAATTAATGCACTGAGTCGCCCAATCTTGCTTTAAATGTAGAAATTTTTCTCTTGTAATGCATTAATTAATCACGCAATCTGGTTGGTAGACAGGAACCATCATTTACATTCCCATTTGCAAAATGTGTGAGGGCTTGTTAGATAAATTCATATCTGATAACCTTTTTGAAGTTTCATTTTTATGGCAGCAGAGCTTGATTGTTCACTTTCTATATGCTTATGTCAGAGATTACAGCCTCCTTAGGAGATGTGTTCTGCACAGTAGCTGGGGTCTATGCCATTGCAGAAGTGCTACTGCATGTTCTACAGGACCTTTTCTTCAAAATATTGGTGAAAAGAGAAGAAAAAACACGTGGGCATACTTGAGAAGTGTCCTGCTTCATCAGAAAAGGTTCCATTAAAAATCTTATTTAAAAGCCTTTGTGAAAAGCTTTCAGTAACAAATGTGCCGTGTGTGGCTCCCCGAAGCCTGATGAAGCACCCACGAGAGTGATTTGTAGCTCAGGGATGCACAAGCACCACAGTGGATGTTAATTGCTGTCATGGCAAAGTCTTTTCCTCTCCCCCTTTTTTTCCTTTTTTGTGGTGAACATTTTATGGGCAATGAACCACAGGAAATAACTGCTACTGATTATAATGAAAATGCTGAAACCTCTTAAATTATGGCATCAGGCAGGAGCAGCACTGATGTAATTACTGTTAATGATCAAATAATATTTAAGTACTCCTATGTGATTTTCTAGTATTTTTTAGTACTCATCTCTAATGTCCTGTAGAGGTTTTAAGAGCTGTTGCCATCCTCCTGCTGGGTTCCCATGCAGAGAGTTTGATAGTTGCTGCTAGCCCCAGCTAGGTCTCACAGCAGGGACCAGGACTCCTGTTGCTACACTGCTCTTCTTCTCATGTGTTGTGTTGAGGAGTTGCCCATAATCACCTCTAAGAGCCCCTTAGATCCTGCTGTAGGGGTCTAAAGAGGCACCAGCACTGTGATTAGGTTAGGATTTTTACAGGAGACTGAAAGTCTCTTACTCTTCCCTTCTCTGAGTCCTTTTATACTGAAGGCAGAGCCAGGAGACAGAAGGCAAGGAATCAGCGAGGCCACTTTTACAAAGGAAACATGGAACACACGTACCCAGACTTCTAAACTTCAGCTATGCTACATGCTATTCTTGACACATCTCTTGCAAACCAGCAGCCAGTAATTTTTAATGTAGAGTATTAATGTACTTTCCGGGGGAAGGAAATAGAAGGCAACTGTGATTCGAGGCTGACAGCTGATTCCCCACCACACCTGCCAAAGAGCTGCCTTGACACCACTTGCCCTTCACCTAGGTGACAGGTTTGAGCTGGAGGCTAATAATTATTTACTGGGAAAGCAAGTGTTATAATGCTATTAGTATAAACTTCTAACGTTTTTATTCCAAGACATTGCTGTAAGTGGGAGGCTGCAGATGTTGTATTCCTTGGTTCCATTTTTTTTTTTTTTCTGCTTTTCAGTTTTTATTTAGAGAAGTTCTCTCCAGGTCTAGTGATTCAGTAATAGGGTTGCAAATCTCAAGAGTGAATCTACAATTAGATCACAAGTTAAGAAGTTTACCTTTAAATGATGATGCTGTAAAGTACTAGACGTGATTTTTTGTTGTTGTTGCCTTGTGATGTATCCAAAACTTCTGTGCCAAGGTCATTAGGGCTGTTGAGCCACAAGGATGATGAGTAAGAACCTCCTGCACTGGTCATAATTCTTCTTATTGTTGGTCACCACCAATGCTTTTGCATTAGTTTCCCAGCACAGAAAATTTTCTGTATTTCCACTGTGCTACCATTTGACTGGAAAAATTAACCCTTAAGTTTCCACATGTGATATTTAATTTTTTCTGTTTTTCTTTATATTGCAACTTCTACCTGGGGAAACTGCATGAGTCAGAAATCCTGTGTGTGTGGAGCTGAGAGTGGTGCCTGTCACTTCACAGCAGGGCTTGTTGCAGTGGTGGTGGTCCAGGGCTCCTCTCCGTGCCTCCTGCGTGAATGTCCCCCAAAGAAGTCTTGTTTCTCAAGGCTTGTGAAGCCATCCAGAGCTTGACTTACTGTAGTACCCTGATTCTGGTAGAGCAGTAGAAACACAGGAAAAAATAGCAATCCTGCCACAGTAGGAAAAAACAGATGGATGCAAAAAGGGAGCATGGAGCAAATTGAATCAAGGAAACAGTTTGTGAAAGAGGCAACAATCTCAGAACTTTTGCTGTTCAGTTGTTACTTACACAAAGCTGACAGCAGACAAGAGATTTTAAGGAACAAGCCAATAGCCTGTCCCCAGGCTGAGCAGTTTGGGGAGGTTTATGGCTAATTAACGTCAAGTGGAATTACTCTCTGCAAGCTGCCCTGCAGCTTTTCTGCCCTCCTTCTTTGTCTTCTGTCCCTGTTTGGTACAACCAGGCATGTACTGACCTTGAAGGCTCCCAGGTACCTAACCTGAGCCCTGAACAAGGAGGACCGAGACTTCCTCCACATGAGAAACATGAAACAGAAGGCAGAGAAGAAAAAGTGACAGGATCACAGTGTGAGTCAGAAAGATCAATAACATTAACACAAATGTGAAAAAGAAAGAAGGAAAGAATCAATAGTAATAATATGTAGGCTTGAAGTTTAAGAGTGGAAAGAGGTTAACTGAGCAATTTAGGGGCTTAGTGAGAAAAAAATCTAACAGGCTTTCTTAATGCCTCGCATCTGTGAAAGACTGAAAACCTGTACTTTAATAGTTCAGCAAGGATAGTTATTATGTGCCTAAGCCATAGGGCAGAGAATTTGTTCTGAGGCTAGGAACTGTCATTCAGACTTCTACTGTTCCTGCTCAAGTTCAGGAGATGAGCAGTTCTGCCACATCATGCTTTCTTTATAGTATAAAGTTGCCGAAAAAGTACCCCGCTCTTATCATCCATATGCCTGTTTACAGCTCTGCCTCCTTTTATCCAAATTCCTTATGTGACTTTGACCAACCAGAATTTTGCTAGACATTTGTCATGCCATGTTACCCACTGTTCTCTTCACACGTGTCAGGTGTACAGGTCTTGGCAGGGGTGATAATGCACTTCTTATCTGTCCTCCACAGACCATTGGAAGGATATGATGGAGGAACAAGTATCCCCAAAAAACAGGTGACTGAGACACCAGACCACAACCAAGATCTTTGTGATATCTTCTTATAAGCAAGTAGAAGTAGTCTGAGGACAAATATTTGAAGATGCTAAATTGTAAGCTGAAGTAATTTTTCTGCAGACAGAGATAAGTATCTTTATTTCTCTAATAACAGACAACTACATGGCCAACTGCTTTTAGTATTAATAGATGCTTTCCCCATAAACGCCTATTCTGCAATAGGATTCTTAACTGCCTGTTTGTAAATGTGTGTCACTAATTTTGATTTTCAATCAGTAATCTCAGCCTGAGCATAGACATATGCATTCTGCACACGCAGAAATTCTTGAATCTTCTTGGTCTGTTTTACAGGAAACAGTTCAATCCTTTACATTAAGCAGATTTTGTAAGGATTTGTTCAATATTGAAAGGAAACCTATTGTAAGTACTAATCTGAAACCAGAATTTTGCATTTTAACACTACAGGAGGTCCATAAGTATATTTCAAATGATATTTTAATAACTGATGCTTAAATACTTTTAAAGCAACACTGTAATTAGATGTGTCTCTTTGAACCTTTCAGTTAAATAATTGCATACTAATATAAAGAAAAACAGCTTTTTGCTGAACAGTTTTTGCATTCATCAGCTGAGATTAATACAATTAATAAGCAGTTGTTTTTCAAATAAACATTCAATAATGAGTCATTACTGCTATATTAAACTCTTAGGGCCAAGTGCAGCAGCTTGTACTCCTGCAAGTGGGCAAAGTTCCCATAGACTGAATGGGAACTTGAACTGTATATGAATTGTAGGAGTTGTCTCAAATCTAGCTTGAAAAACTAATAAGGAAAAATTACACTGCACTGAACCTAACTGAATTTGAAAACAGACATTTCATTTCTTACCTATTGCTTTTGCCTTAAGCCATGTATTTCCATTACATCTGCATATATTTCTTGCACAATTCATCATCTTCAAAACAGCTAAAAAGGGAGTCCCTAGTTCTAACTTAATGATATTCCAAAAAAATGGTATTTAGCTGCCTATTTAACATAAGTACTTCTAAAAATCTTCATAGGAACTGAGATACCTCTGAAGATCTTGTTCAATATACTTTTTTTTTCCTAATATGATCTAGTTCTTGAATAAGAGTACCTTTCTGGTCTAAAAAAGGACTTCTAAATCACTTTTGCATTGAAAAAATATCTGTCAAAACCAGTAAAATAGCTGACCTAAGAAGAGAGACTTCTTTAAAATTTCTCCTCTCAGGGGACATAGGATCCATTTCCAAAATTTTATTTTTTTTCTTTTTAAAGTAGTAAACTTAGCACCTCGACTTTTTTTGGTGAAGAAAGAGTCTTTAAAACTGATGGTGATCAGGTGAAATAACTTGATTTCTAATATGAACCTACATGAATAAATTCAAAATGCAAATTTGTTCTGTAAAAAAACCAGCAAATATTCTATTTCTTAATTATGACAAACTTTTAAAATATGGAGATGTGCCCAAACCAGCTACAAACCCTTCCACTGAAGTTCAATTACAGCATTTTAACATAGTTGGGAAAGTTATAATATGTAGGAGTACTTGTGTGACATTCAAGTCAACAAAGATCTGTACCAAAGGACTTCATGGACAGATGTGATATCTTTTTATTTAGCAGTTCATGTTGCATTGTTCTTCCAGGAAATCTGTCTGTTACACTCTCTGAAATATCAGTATCAGATAATCAGTGTCAGATACAGAAGTTCTAGTTTTTGTTCTTGTATAAGTTTTGAGCCCTTAAGATGCTGTTCAGACACCCTCTACATCACTTGCTAGTATGCATTAGCTTTTCAGCTTTAAAGCACAAATACTATCTTCTAAAGTTGAAGTGACAAGAATATGCATAGATATATTATCCTTGTGAGACTTGAAGCTAATAATTTGAATTTGAAAAAAGTACTCTGTCCCTTTTAAAGTTTAATACTTGTAGTTAAGAACAATTGGGTATAGCAATAGTCCTTGAAATGTTCAAATGCTTTTGAGACTTGGTCCCTAAATTACCACTTCAAAAAAGGAATTACTCTTCTTTTTTTCTTCAAATAATGTTGTTTGGGAGTTCAGGCTGCACAATCCACTAATGCCTCAGTGTGGATCCCAAGTGGAGTTTGTGCTTGTTATTTAAATTAGTGTTTTTGAGCTTGCTACATAGAGTGGCATTTGAGCGCTCTCAGCCTAGAGCTCTACAGGGTGAATGACTTGCACAAGGACTTCATAGTGTTCTTTTCAATTTACCTTCAATCTCCCTCAAGCCTTAAAAAAAATCGGTTTCACTCTAACAAGAGTTTAGCCTTTAACATGCTAAACTCACAAGCCCTTAGTCTTCAAAAGGCCAATTTAACAGGAACAAGAAGAAAACTCACAACACAAACTTGTTGTGTTAAGCCTGCAGGTGCACTGCATAGTTAGTGGAAACTCTTGACTGTCCCTAGTCTGACATCGGAAGTTTGCACCTAAAAGAAGGAAAGGTTAGAGGTTGTCTAGTGTCAATGGATATATTGATATATGAGAAGATAGACTGATATGGAGTCATGTCGCTATCCTACATTCCAGGAATGCCTAATGAGAGTGATTTGACTTCCTAACCATGAAAAGACTTGGAGGTCTCTTTTAGAGAAGAGGGGCGCCAACCACACTGAGTGGATGCATGAAGGAGCATGCTGTAAGACCTCCTGTGGGATTTTGATTGGGCCCATTTACCGAGGCTGGGGGAAACACCTGACCTCTGGTCTCTAGTAAATAGTTAATAATAGTTTCCTTAGTATGCAACATTAATGGATCTCAATGAAATTCTCGAGGAAAACAGTTTGCATGCCCTCTGTTACATAGCAATGGGGAAACTGAGGCTC
Organism: Pterocles orientalis; assembly: GCA_011057875.1. NCBI lineage: Eukaryota > Metazoa > Chordata > Aves > Pterocliformes > Pteroclidae > Pterocles > Pterocles orientalis. The sequence goes on along the minus strand of WKFP01014171.1, from coordinate 227,183 downwards.
CAGAGGAAGCTGTAGTGTGCCTAAGATGACACAGCATGTAAGGTTTGCTATATTCTCATCCAGTGGTTTCTTTGTCAGTCACCCTGTCCTAGTCAAGTCCACTACTTATTGTAATAGTTGCTGCTTCTTTGGTAAGGACATTATGCTAGTTCCTTAAAAAGGTGCTCTGTCAGTGTGCTATTGTACAATAAATACAGGCATAAAAGCAACAGCTAGATTTAAAGTAATAGTAGTAGATGATAGCTCTCTAGGCATCTGGTCAAAACTCACAAGCTGTTATTGCAATGAGTTTGTTAACATTAGTCACTGTAATTCAGGGAAAAATCTGAAAAACCCAAGACACTGTAAGTTAACTGTTAAAATCTGAATATACATACCTTTAGACAACAGCTGGGGGACTTGCCATAGCACAACAGTAGGAGTAATAGCCAACTCTGGTTATGCAGTAAAGGTGCAAACTGGATTTAGTTGAGTGTGACTCAATATCATAAAAGGTTTAAAATAGTTTGAAGGAATGACTAGTTAAAATCACAGAAATACCATTCATAAAGTACACCATTGATTCATAAAGAACAGTGATGGCAAAAAAATGCTACTGCCTTTCCTTGGTGAGAAAAATTGCTCTGTGGGTTTAGGGAAAATGGTAGACCTAATTTCTCTATGTTCTACTAATGCAACTGATAACGTATCTCATGAGATTGTGTAAGGAAGGTAAGCTACTAGCTAATGGCAAGCTAATGATAAGTCATAAGAAGTGGGAATAATTATGTTACAGAGAAGTTATTAGTGGAAGGGTTGACCTTGCATTAGATGTCAGTTAATATTTTCATTAATTACATGACACAATATGAGAACATACTATTGAAATTACTAATTATGTGAAGCTGGAAATCTTTACCAACACAGGAAGTAAACATCAGGAGGTTAAGGAATACACTCAGGAGGCCTTCTACTATGAGAAGCTTTTTCTTCCAATAGGCTTAGCAAAATTATAGTCTCATTCAGGATTGCTCAGTTTGGTGTTGTATCCGAGATCCATCATATCAGGGTTCCAGAATCATAAATAGCTAAAAGGTCTTTGGCTTTAGTGTTTTGAAGTACTAGCTAATTTTAAAAGGTCATGATTGTAATGATCTCTGTGGATCTAAAAGTACATGCTTCCATGCTACCACTATAAGAATTAGCACACACTTCCAGAAACCAGGTACAATGCTGCTAGCACACTATAGCAGTGAGTGAGGCTGAACAGCTAAAGAGCTGTTTACAGATTCCTTGGCTAAGAAGTAGTATTTTGGCTAATCAGACTTGGTGTGCTTACAGGCATATTCCACATTTAAGATAATACTAAACCAGCCTGGCCTGCATTTTGGAGGTAGCATAAAAGCCTGAAACATCACACAAAGTCTTCGGAGTAGCCATACAGCTCAGTCCTCCTTTCACAAACTCTAATCAGCAGACCCTCCTTCAGCAAGAAAAGCTAGCTAGCTCTCTGCTCTCCTTTTTAGGATACAGGCCTAATTAGGCTCAGGCACAGCTGATTGCATCCTATGGGAAATCTCCAGCTGGAAAACTGAACCTCTTGCAGTTCTCTAATGGCTACACCAACAGGCAAAATAATAAGGGTAGTGTAATAACTGTAAAAAAAACTTTAAATTGTAATTATAATATAACCTCATGTAGATTAACTATCATGTTCTGTGACATTTGCCTGTGCATACTAGGGCTGAATGTGATCCATGTAGGCTCATAGAGACAAATGCCTAGAGAAATATTAGGGTAAAATTGCAAACTCACCTTAAGGAATGTGAGGCCCACCAGGCCTCTCTATCACTCCCTCTTCAGCAAAATAAAGGGAGAGAATAAGATGAAAAACTTGTGGGTCAAGACAAAAGCAGTTTCATTAAAGCAAAGGCCCAGGCCCGGCACAGAAACAAAAGGTAAACAAAGATGTTATTCTCTACTTCCCCTCAGTAAACAATGTCCAGCCACTTCCCAGGAAAGCAGCTTCAGTACATACAGCAGCTGCTCCTGGAGACAAACACAGTAACAAATGCCCCCTTCTTCTTCCCTGCCCTGGGCTTTTATGGCTGAGCTGAGGTCACATGGTACGGAACAGCCAATCCGGGTCAGCTGTCCTGGCTCCGCCCCCCCCAAGCTGTGTTATAAACACCCTGCTGGCTGCCAGTGGGACACTCAGTATTGGGAGGGCTGCTATGGGGGTGCTAACTCTATTGTATGTGTTTATGTATTGTTGGAGTCTGAGCTTAAGGCCAGAGTTCATTAAAGTATTTTTATACTGCTACAATAAAATAGTAGAAAAGCACAGCTATCTGAAGTTTCTTCCCCAAACCAACACTTTGAAATTTTTTGCATTATTTCTGGCAAGTTTTTAAGTTACAACATCGGCCATGTTTAATACATGGAAAGGTCAGTAAGAGAACTAATAAAACCTTGTTATTGATTAGGTATGTGCCTTGTAATAAGAATATGCAATAATTTGAGCAGCAATAATTGTTTCTAAGAGAATTGCCACATATGTAATGCCAGTGATTTCTAAGTATTTTCTGCTCCTTGTGGAAGGATGGACATATACTACTGGAATCTGCTGCACAATGATTCACAAGAAAGGCAGTTCATAGTCCCAAATAAATTCTTATCTGTCTTTTTAGGATCAAGACTACATGTGATTAAACTTAAGAGTAGGTATGAGTGTGTGCTACTCCTACTCTTAAAAATATTGCAAAAATTATTTAATATTATTCCTCCATGGTTTTATTATTTCCCCTTCATATTCCCCTTCATATTTTATTCTTTCCTCTTTATGTTTAATAAATGTTAAAAGTGTTACTCAGTTCATGAAATTTAAGAGGAGCTTCTGAGGGGAAAATGAGTGCACCTTACTTTACTGATCAGCTGAGTACAGCTATAACAATTTATGGGTTAATGTCTGCTCTCACAGTGAGACAAATCTGGAATAAACTAGCTTAAATGATGAGGCTAATAACTGTTTACACTAGGACAGCAAAACAGGATTTAGGTTCAACAACTGCTGATAGCCAGCCTGCAAATGAAACGAGGAGAGCAATGTGCACTTGGTCAAAAATGCAGGAGTGACAGTTACTTAATGCAGATCCCAGCTGCCACCCACTCCCAAAGTAATCACCCTGCATTATGTGTTCTGTTTCTTTCATGAGAGTCCTCTCTTGAATAGATTTAGATTTCCATGTCATCCTGTAAGCCTTCAAATGATGAAGAAATAAAGTAAAAATAGATAAGTCGTAAACTTAACTGTTGGATTGACTATTGTTGCACTGGCAGTGCTGATAAAAAGCCCGTATGTAAAATAGAGCTAGTATATTAAATTAATGATCCAGCTACTGTACAGCAGTGGGAATGTATTTTAGTTATGGTATTTTTGATTGGCTGAGTAAAATAGCTTATTTACTTGTAAATACTTTAATAGAAGCAAAAACATTCCAAATGACTCACATAATGATCTTTCTTAAGAAAAGATGGGATATTCACTTCTGAATCTATTAATGGAGAAAAATTAATACAAGTATGACAAGAATGGGTACATTTACCAGCAAGATGACAGAAAAAGATTCTAATAAAATAACTAATATTCATAATAATGCTAATTTTCTTATTTCAGAAATATTCCTGAAATACGTTAATTGTTGTGTCTTTCCTATTATAGATGTTTTTTGTAATGGATGCATGGACAAAATTTATTAACTTAACCTCCCATTGTGACCATTTAATGCATCATTCCAAACTGGCTTCATAACCTTAATTTACCTCTTCCCTCACGTACTGCATTCACTTGTTTATTGTATGTTTAGTACACCTATCTGTATGGTATTTCCTCCAGCCAAGTTACATTTTGCCAAATAGAAATCATGTTTTAACATCTCTGCTAAAACTTGCATGTAGAATTATACATACATACATACATATTTTTCCATATTAAACCCCTAAGTTTTTAAATTAAAAGTTTACACTCTAACTGCAAAATTAATATAGTCATTTCCTAGACAATGCTCTGACCCTCAAATGACAGTCTCTTCAGCATCTCATCACTGGGGAACCAAATAAATACATTAGAATGCAGATTTTTTATTCTATTTTGCATAGTGCTTTTGCATAATTGCAGTCTCCACCTCAAAAACTTGTGAGCGGGGCAATAGGCACAAACTCCAATGCTTTTCACCGAGCACAGGATCATGCTATTTAACCATAGCCCATGGTGGAGGAGCTGGGGAACAGATCCAGTGAGCTCAGACTGACCCAGAAAAACACTCTGCAGAGTTGCGTTTTCCTGCCCACAGGGGTTACAAACCTAAAACTGGACTCTTTGTAGAGTGGGGATCTTACAATTGCCTGCACTATAGATAGCTTGGGTGCTTTGAGGTACCTGTGTATAGATCGAGAGACACTTGGAAAACATTTTAGTTCTTTGACAAGCACCAGGAGATGGAGCTCCAGACTGCGCAGCATAATTTCTTGGTGTCAGAGCAATGAAACGTTATTTCTGCACAGTTAAATGCTTCTTTCTTTTCGGTTCACCATTTACAGGGTTTCTTTGAATCAGCTCTGTACCTATGGGAATTAAATGCTCTTTCGTTAAGAACTGTATTAACCCTAGGGAGAAATTGTTAATGTTTTCCTTCATGGATCTACAGCCTAAAGTTAAAAAAAAAATCTGTTTAGGGAGAAATCAGAACAGACATTTATTTAGAATATTTTTTTTGGGGGGGAGATAATTCTGGTAGTATACATTAACTATAAATCTATCATCTTCACACAGTTTTAATCTGAGTATATGGAAATGCTCAAAAAAGTAAAATTCCTTGGAAAATACCTGTGAAGACAGGCTATCAGGTACATTGCTACTAACTCCCTTTGGAAAAGGAAATCACAGAATTCTTCACATAAAATCACAGTAGTTAGAAAGGGTAGAAAGAAACACCATGAATGTTCTCTATGATGTAGTCAATATTTCCTCACTGGAGTTTCAAAAATGCCACATTTTGGGGGTTCTAATAATTTTAGGTCATATTTAATAACCTCTGTAAAATAAAAAAAGTCATTGACTTTTTTCAAAGTAGTGAGCTTTCTGTGGAGCTGTCTGCAAAATGGCCAACTATGAAAGTCTAACCAGTTAGACAACTACTCTCATATGTGACCTGAGAACACCATTCTAATGAATCCCTGAAAAAGTGAACCCTCCATGAAACAAGAGTGTTTGAGTTTTGATTCAGCCTCCCACCTCATAAGAAGCCTGATGCGGCAGTTAACCTTGTTTTTAACTGGTACTTAAACTCAAAGTCAATGCACATGCTTTGATCTCTAGTCAGGTTTTTGAAACTAATCAGGGAGATTGTATCCAACATCCCGGAGCTATAAGTTTCTCAGAGAGTGTATTGCTATTAATATTTTTACAGTAAAACAGTTACAAGTTGAAAACAAAATTTTAAAAAATATGAAGAGTTTTAAGAACATAATTCATGCTGACTTTTACTTTTTGTGTACCTGTGAATATCCTTCCGTTAGATCACATTAGTTCAAACTGATTTTTCTCCCTCTGTGCTATGTAAGAGTAGAACAAATTGTAAAAACCAGATCTTGTATTTATGCTATCATGCTTTAAAATTGTGATATTAGTTCTGTCAAAAATTTACTACATGAGAGCTTTATGCTAGTCATAAACTTTTGACATAGGAAATATGTGAAAGACCAATTATGGGCTGCTCAGAAATATCTCTTGACATTTTTAGAGTGCTATGTGAGAAGGGTTCACCTATTTAATTATGACTTTTTCAAATAGGGTGCTCCAACTCAATGGGAGTCACTGCACTTACTGTAGTAAGGAAAGATAATGTAGGACTTTTATGATGAGGGAAGGGGAAAGAACACGTCTTTGGGGTGAAATGGTTATCAGTTTTTAGCTCAATCACCCTATGCGAGTTTTTCCATTGGTAGCAAGATATTAAGATATTTACAACCAACATATATCACGTTCCCAAACTTTGTTCTGTTGCAGGTAAATGGTCCAAGAAAGATGACTACTCCCAGTTGCCGTAATTACACTACTTCAGATATGTTACACAGTCGTGAACAGAAAAAAGCCTCTTCTGGTCTGCAGAATTCTAAATGCTCTGTATGTGAGACAAATCTCTATATCAAAACACAGTTAACAATGCAAAACTATGAGAATTCCTGTTTCAGTGTGATAACAGGATCACAGAAAGTGCTTTTTACTTCTAGAGAAGAGAGTGGATATTTATAGAATATGCCTGGTAGCAGCTTCTATAATTAACATTGAAAAGTAGTTAGCATTGTAACTCCCTGTTTTAAATCACTCATGACTTTAAGATACACCTCCCTTTTGTACTGCAATTTTCACCCTGGATTTATGCCAATGTCAACATCTTAAAGTATGAGGAAAGATCCTTTCATATTCTCAAGAAGACTGAAAATACATGCTTCCATGAGTGACTGCTGATGTTCTGGGCTCAAATGTCTGTAATGTGAATGCTACAATTTACAAAGAACTGGACCATGCTAAGGCCCATGTCTTTGTTCGAGGAGAAGCTGTTTCTGATTTGTTAATATACATAAAGAATAGCATGTATTAAATGAGCATATGCTCAGTGAATTGATTTAGAGGTTTGTTTTTCCCCACATTCCCCACAGGAAAGTTTGTTGGCTAAGGAAGCACAGACAGAGCTAGAAAGATCTACATTCAAGCTTTCAGCTTTCTCCTTTAAGTACCATTGACAGCTGCCTTACATATCAAGTCTTACTTGCTTATGTCAGTAAGACATAATACAAAGCAGGATACATTGACACTTGAAAAAAGCAAGGCCAGGGTTTCACATCTGGAAAATGCAGTGCTCCCACACGTACTTAAGTGTTGAACCAAGTTATGGCAGAAAGAAAGGAAAAGGTTTTTGATGTGACCATGGTGTTAATAAACATCTATGAAGTATAGAATTTTTGTGTCTGCAGTCATAAATATATTTATTAGGCACACAGTTTTTAAAGGTCGAGTAGGATTTTTTACATTTCTTGTAATTACAATCTTTATTCTGCAAGGGTGATAATATTTGGTTGCCTTTAAAATGAAGCCCTTTGTGGAATATAGCAAGATACAGTTTAACTCATGATAAAAAGAAAACTGTTTTGATTAGCAGGCTGACAGAATGCACATGGCTTCTTTTTTATTTTTGTAAACATTAAAAAGAATTTGTTTTACGTAGCACATATCCATTTTCTTGTGAAAGTGCAAAAAGGATCTGCAATCTTTGCTCCTTCCATGTTCAGTCACATCTTGGCCTTTTACACACTCATCAAAGGTTAAGGCCACAGTTTTGTGGGCAGTTTAAGTGCTCTGCTAAGGCTTTTCTGCTCTGCTTACCCTTCCCCTTCACCTCCAGCATCTATGCCACCCAGCAAAATCCAGGAAATGCTCTAGCTGAAAAAAGATAAACTATAATATGTGCCAGTGTCCCCAGTTTGGTCTGCAGCTTTTAGGGCCCTTGGGTGTGCTGATCAGTAGCTTGTTGCTGTTTCTGATCCCAGTTTCTCTCCAATGTATTTGCTCCTATCCATATGAGAAATGGAGGAGAGAAATAGTGTAACTTGAAAACCATTATCATCTGTGCTGTAGATTGGTACTTGAAAATGTACCAATGGACCAGCACTATATACAGATTCTCTGTTATCCAAGAGCTGTACAAACAAAAGACAGGCATGCATATAAAGGAGACATAATCTTAGCTAATTATAAGATACAACAAGCAGAAAAGACATTGTGACTAGCAGTACCTTCGGCTTGATTTTGCACAGAGAAGTTATGTGTGTAGCGGCCACAAAAGGCAAATCCATCAGTACTTTGTAGTCAGGAATAGGAAAATAAAGCTCTGCTAAGTCAAGAATGCTTAATATTTTAAGAGCCAGTTTCCATTTGCAAACTTTTTTTTAGGCAGCTCAGTGTGAAAAAGTGTCCAGCTGCATAAATATGTGGTAATTTAGAAAAGATGCTTTAAAAAGCCCCACAACAGATTAGGTGCTGACGTGCATCAGTCAATCATTTTCTTAGATGTCAGGGTACCTTACACAGAGCTGCTGCCTGCATCACAGGTGACCAGACACCTCTGCAAATCTGACCCAGATCACTTCTGCAATTTTTACCTGACAATCATTTCTTAAATAAACAGACATAATGCCAGCAGACTGTGTATTTTAGCGCCCCCTCCCTTTTAATTGTTAGGGTTTTTTTTTAACTTTATGGTCTTTTACCTATTTTTTAACATAATTTTCTAGTCATAGCTCAGTTGCTCAAGTTGTATGTTAAGGTGCCTGATTCCCTGTGCATTCCCTATGCCTGTACTTGTGCATCTTCTAGACTATTCTGGGAGCTTAGACACTGGGCTCCTTCAGCTAAGTCTGACACTTGCTATTGCAAGTCTGAGATCTAGTATTTTACAACAATAAATGCTGCAAACAGAGCCAAATTTTCTCCTTCTCTTGATTTTGTCTTATTGATATTGATTATGGTTTCTGAAAGTTTTCCTCTTCTCTGTCTCTTCAGGTATTTCCTAATGATCTTCCATATTTAGCATTGGTAAATTTAGCCCAGGAGAACTGGGCAAGAGTCCTTCTGAGCCCACAGTGCAGCTTTTTGTTTGGATAAGCCAGTTGCCAAATGAAGCAAAACCCAATCCCTTGTCCTAATAAATTGCCAAATCATAGGAACAAAACTTCAGAACTAAATAGTGGATCCAAAAGGCCATTTGTTTGATAACCTATTGTCAGTCTCCAGGTGAAGAAAGATGTCTTTAGAAATATCAGAAAGCTTCTAACGTCAGAACAATAGAGCTTCTGGAAGTTATATTTCCTGTAAATTATACAGAATATCCCTAAGGATAGGAAATATGAATCTGTGGAATTAAGTGACAATGCTCAGGAAGATTACGTGTCAGCTGTTTCAGATTGATTTTAGCCAGAGATTAAGCCAAAGGCTAAACTTGTCTGTACTGAGCAAGAAGTCATGTGCATAAGGCTCACATTTGAAGTGTCTAATTACTGTGGATAGATCTAGTTGAACACTGGACTCTGTGTGTGTTGGCTTTCTCTGACAGCTCTGAGAGAGTGCTAGTGTTAAATCATCCCTCTTAAAATCCTTTTATGGTTATCGATAAGCATCAGTTCAAGAACCTTTCAGGGAGTACTCAAGAGGTTGTATAAATAAGTGGTAAAAAAATCACAAGAAGGAATCTGATGTGGGTGAGCATCAGCAATTCAGTGGGCTAAATCCTGCTTTCAGTACTCAAATTGGATAATAGTTCATTCCATTGCTGAAAGAAGTAGCCATTGGAGTAGGGGGCTTCTGAACTGACCAAGGGTTGAACCCAGTAACTGTCTTCACACATATCTTCAACCCAGTTTGAAGGTGCTGGCTAATATATGCAAACTTGTAAACCCTGCTATTGCTCGAGGACAGTGGTGGTGTTATTATTTGATATACCATTAAGTGATTGCCTGATGGTTCTGCTTAAGTAGTAAATTTGACCTTTTTCTATCTTTTTTTGCTACCATCAGTAAATGATGCCCAGCTGAACTCTAAAAGCTTCAATCTTTTATTTTCCTCTAATGAATAAGCTAGTTACTTCATTAGAATGAAGGTATGCTTAGAGAAGTAGAGTTTCCACATAGAAGTGAAATGGTGTATGGGTGATTATAATGGCACTTCAAGACATCCTTCTTGAATGAATTATTTTATTATTATTCATTCAATTATATGCACAAGACAGGAGGTTAATTATTGTCAGGTTGTCATCAGCTTTATACGTAAGAGTATAAAATATTGGAGAACCCTTCCAGTTGTGATATTTACTTCCAAATAGTGATGATGATTTGCTTTTGATATGGCTGTCATGCTGAATGATATGCTTTCAAGACACAAGTCATGCTTCCAACACTATGCTCTGTTACTCAGTGGTAGACATATTCTAGCTACCTCAGTGGAGGGCACCGGGCTTTGATGAGAAAAAATTGCAGGACTGGGGCCTCCCAAGAGCTGCTAGAGTTTTATCTTTCTGACTATACTCAATTCCATGATACTGAGTTGCAAATTTTGTATAAATCATGGTGATGCCACCTGCCAAACAAAATTTCTCATTCTAATAATTCTAGGAAATCAACCTCACTGTAAGGAGCAGTGAGGTTTCTTCTCTGCAGCAACATGTTTACTGGGGGCTATTTCTTGACAGGTTCATTATGATGGCTTCCAGTTGTTGAAAAGTGTGTCTCTTACCATCATCATACATGGCTTATTGAGTTTTATAAAAAAGGTTTGCAAGTGATTCGTGAGGGAGATTATAGCTTGCACTTCATGTGCATTTCCAAATTAATTTTTCTCATGTAAGTTTTTTTAAAAGTCAAGAACTAAAAATATAACTAGGAGTAGTTTTCAGAAGACTATTAGTACAAGTTCTGCTACAGGGAAATTAACAAAATAAAGTTTAAATTCTTCTTCATTGCCAGTAGTTCCCACTGATCCAGTTATAACTTCATCACCTAACATTACACAAGACTGACTTAGAGATTCCTGTCCAGATTGGTCTGAGAAGAAATGCATTAGAACATCTGTGTTAGTACAACATACACAAAATACATTAAAGTAGTGACAGCAGCCTGACGGAAACCCACAAAATCAAAGACTTTCAGAGACGTGGTTGAAATGCCGTTTTTAACACACCCAACAGAGAGATTACAGCTTTCATGGAAGATGAAATTACATGCTTTTTTGAGACTGCCTAATAAAGAATCACTCAGGCACATTATAATGGTTTCAAAATTACATGGTATTTTAATCCTTTGCATTATGTAAGTTAGATTTCTATCAACATTTCAACACCCTATCTTAGTCAAATTATTATATTTTCATTAGTTTTTCTTTTTCCTAGGAGTAGCAGTATTTGGTATAAACTGTCTGAGTTCTAGAGACCCTTCTTCTCTGTTTGGGGAAGCTAATGGGATTTTTGTTTAAGCTTTGGTTCTAGATTCTGAAGTATCTTTAGATACATTATCAAACGACTTTGAAAATTAGCTCTTAAAAACTAAAGTCAGCTGAATGACTGTTGGTTACAGTACAAAATCCTAATTACTCCAGACAGTGGTGGAAGGTGTACATTGTTAGGACAGCTCTGACCAGGACAGCTCCACCCTCATTTATAATTTTTGAATGTCTAGTTAAAACTTCTTGTATTTCACGCTACTTATTAACTTGATGGAAAAAATCATCAATATTGTACCTGTGCATAAAAATACATATAATAAACCATCTGACACAAATTAATCACTCAAGGTTGTCATTTAAGCGAAGCTGCCTTACACATCAGTGTTATCAAACATAATGCAATTGGAATAGATGGGATCTATCTCTTTCTTTGGTGAGGTTAGAAGTGAAAGTGGTCACAGATCCTCACTGGCAGCAGTACGAACATGCACGTAGAGCTCCCACTACAAGGCTTTCAAATAGAAATGACTATTTAAATTCCGCTAAATGCAAGAACAATATGAGGTTATATGGGCCTCTGCACCAGTGACTTTATTCAAAACTTTTTATATTCCTCTCTCAGAAGTGGTGTTTCCAGCTCCAAACCCCATGGTAAGTTTAACAATTGCAGCAGGAGTACTATTCAGTACTCAGCACAAGCAATCTTACCCCTTGGTGAACTAAGTTTTTACTGTCAAAGCAACAGTGAGGGATAAGGTGAAGGTCTAATAAATAGAGTGGATAAATTGAGAGATATGAGTATTAAATATCAAGGACAAAACTGAGCATTTACATTTTTCTCTAATGTATTTTTTATGTTCATAACCCTTTGCATTGTACTATATTTACTCTGAAGAACTTCTGTGTGTCAGAGTAAATGTGAGGGATAAGGTGAAAGTCAAATAAATAAAGTAGATGAGTTGGAAGATATGTGTATTAAACATCAAGGACAAAGTGAAGCATTTACATTTTGCGCTAAAGCCTTTTTTATATTCAGTCTATTTTGCTGCTTTCTTTTTCTATCTTTTAATAAACTATCCAGGTGGTCAATTGTCAATGAATGTCTGAAAGTTTATAAACATTATAAAGGAAGTACAAACTATTTTTATAGATGAACAGATGTGCTAAAAATTTATTTTGAGAAGAGATAAGTTCCAGTCTCGTCTGGGGCCATTTTTCTGGTGTAGACACAGGTGGGCCTCAGCTCTGATCTGGGGTACGTTATCTACAAGGTAGGACTAAGTTGTAGTTTAAGAGATGCTAACACCTTCCCATTTGCCCTACTATTAAATAGCAACCTCAGTAAAGATTCCATGTTTAAGATCACCACTGTGCAAATTTAAGAATGCACGATGCCTCACAGGCCAGGACAAGTGAAGGTTTGGTTGAGTCCTTTGACCGTTACAGCATGTTATCTGTGAGAGCTGGCCCAGACCTTTTGCCATTGTCCCTGAAAGTCAAACACACTGTGTGGTAGCTGTGCAACACAGTTATTTCTGCCTAACTGGATGGTCAGAAATGGCAGACGCTGCTTTCTAGGGAGGACATCACATTCTGAAAATACTCAGTTACATCCCGTGGTAGTTCCTAGGAAAAATACTCTTATCCATGTCCGAGGCTACATCTATATTTCTATATCCACACAGTTTTCAAATGCACTTCTGCTGGTGGCCCATAACAATCACAATAATGATAACTCACTCTTTGGCTCTTGTTCTAGATGAGAGAGGGTCCAGATAAGGAAACTCAGGTTTGGGATTTCATGCCCTCCTCTGAGGGTGGATGCAACTGGCTTGCACAATTTGACACTGAAAACTTGAGCTTTGTCTTGTGCATCATTACTGATGGCAGTGTGAATGCAGAAATGCTTGTGAAAAAAATCATGCTCAGCATGAATTCAGGCATCATTCAGAATTATGCATTTGAATTTTAAAAAGCTTTCTTAATGATTACTGCAGAGATTTTGTTGTGTCTCCCAAAACAAGACACTTTGCTGCTAAAACATACTAAATTCTTGAGGACTGGTTCAGCATATGAGCAGCGTGGACTATGACGGACTATAGTCTGAACTAACTGCTGATGAAGAAACTTCTGTGGGAAACTTGCCAGGCTTATAAAAGAAAAAGATACCATAGCAGAATATAAAAACAGATAAATAATAAATTGCAACTTCAGCTGGAGCTGTGGACTGTGCTAGTATTTACGGTTTTAAAAGATTTTATGGAGAAAATGTTTTATTTTTTATGTTTTGAAATATATAGCAACATAAAAATGTAATGGTTGGCTTAACCTATAAAGAGTTTTCTAATCAGTAAGTTCCTGACAGGAGGTGGAATTTGTATGTCAGTGCAGAATTTATTTTTTTCTTTTCCTTTTAATTTTCGAAGTCCAGGATACCTTGAACTTGCTTGACGTTATAGGATAAATTTTCAAAGCTCCATGCAGGAGAGATGCCAACACAAAAAGCACCAAGCAAACACTAAGTTATGTTTCTGCATCTCCTGTGTTGTGTTTTGATAATTTCTCCCATATATCTGCATAAAGATAGGGTTTGCAAGTGGAGTAAAATTATAGATTGAGCTGGTTATTTTCCTTCTTCCATGTTATGTGGAAATTAATAAAGTAATTAAATGTTACATTTACTGTTCACTGAATTACTTGGTTGTTTGGTAATTATTAGTGTGATTACAAAGTGACATAAACAACCGTGTGTTTCAAATGTGCAATTATGTTCAGTATATGCTGAGCTGACACACACGGAACATATTTCGCTGATTTTGCAGGCAATTAATAAATGCTCATGCAAAGCGGCTTGTGCACAGAGCTGTAACTAAGGCAGCAGAGTCCATTTTTTCTTCAGCTTGCGCTTGTGCTTGCACTGAAGCACACTGCTGGTGAAGCCAAGAGGTAATTTAACTTGTTAATTGCAAAGTGTAATTCAAGTGAAAGATAAACGCAGTTCTGCTTACTAGTAGCTTACTGTCTCGCTATTTTCTCTCTCCTGCTGGGACATCCTATATAATGTCACACTGTACTAAGAAAGTGTTATTACTGGATTGCTAGAGATTTTGAAGATTTATGTGATTCTGGCATTTGGTCCTGATTTCTCTCATAATGTTGCCACGATTCTGACAAAGAGAAGTTACTCATGTTTGCACACCGAAACACTCATGTTATTCTCTCCTACTCTGTAGACTTTTTACTGTAAAATAAGACTACGTGTGACTGGTGCTACTGTCTGCTTGCACTGATTATAAGTGAGACAGTGTTCTTCCATTTCCTGAAATAGTTTCTGAAAAGATAGCAGTTGTTCATCAAAAATAAATGAAGTCATGACTCACAAGGTTGAACCACAGCTACTGCATAAACCATAGCCATGTAGTATTTTGTAAGAGAGGTCAGCCAAAACTAAACACTTTTATACTAGTCATCTGGCATATTATATCATTGCAAGGAACAAATAAACACTCATACATCTTCTTAAGCATCTGGCTGTGAATATTGAGACTATCTCAACTCTGCTGTACTTCTTTGACTGCACTGGCACTGAGCTTCATTTTCCTAGCTGGGATGCGTATTAAAGAGCTACTCTAGGTAGCAAAGGTGCCAGAAGGAGACATTACTTTCTTTTGTGGTCAATCTAATTATGCAGAGTAAAACGGGCCATCCTGATACTTCACTCCTCCTTCTACTTTTCCTTCCTACATTTGTTCTGTTCCATGCTGAGGTTTAATGCTTTTCACTGCAGTGAAGAGTTCAGCAGTTTAAGGCTGCATATAATCCATTCATATGCCTCGACACACTAATTATTCTCACTAGGCTGGTGGGGAGATAAAGAAGAGCAGCATAAAACTAGGATCGCACGTGTAGGCTACAGATATTTCCATCCTGAAAACTCTGAAACCTTTGGGATCAACTGACCTTGAAGAAAAATCTTCCAGCAGTGCCACAGCACAGTGAGTTTGCTTTGCTCTGGGCTGATGACTTCAGCCATGTTTTCTGCACTGGCTCAGTAACGCCGATAAATCTTGCACATTTTGCTGCTAGAACATGTTCAGGTGCTACTGCAGCTTTTGGTGTCACTATCGTTATTGCTTTTTCTTTGGTCCGTTTGGCACTTGGAGTTATTTCCTGAAGAACTTCAGAAGGCTGATTTATGAGGCTTCTTGGCTTACGCAGAGAAACAAAGGACGAGGAAGAAAGAGGGAAAGGAGCTGGGTTATGTGGCCAAGATAGCTCTCTGTGAAAAGAGTCAATGCAATTCCAGGAGAACCACCCACATCTCAAGTCTTCCTTGTTAATGTGAATTAAACCATAGTCCATAAATTGCCAGGGTCTTCACTGTACTTTAACCTACAGAATTCAGTAGCTTTTAAAGTTGATAAAGGTGCTGTTTCTCCTAGAGGCTTCCTGAGCCCTGCCAGAGTCTCCATCTGTAACACTATCATGACCGAGCAGATAATCAGCAGTGTAACGTGGCGCATTGGTCCCAGTAAGATTAGCAGCAGCTGCCCTGTGTAGTGGTGCTGACTGGGAGACCACTGCCCATCAAGGGGCCAGTGACCCACAGCACCATTAACGTGAGTGGACCCGCGCTGTGCCAGGCTGTGCTACACACAGGGCATGACCCACGGGCCGGGCTGTGCCACACACATCACTCGTACACAGGATAAACCCAGCAGGTCCCTGTAACAAAGGAGCCTGGGGCAGGTCCTGCTTGGTACCGGGACTGCCCCATCTGTGTGGCCTTGTCTTTATCTAGGGATGCAACAAGAAGTTGTTACGTGAACATCCTTTCTGTTTGACAGTGGAAATGACAGTAAGAGTTGTTTCCTTTTGAGAAAATAATATAATAAGTCAAATGACTGAAAGGGGAGAATCTCATCTATGGGCAGGATCTGCAGGGTGCGCTGCTGCACCTAGATCAGAGCCCCCTTTGATGCTACACTGCTCGGGGTTCCCACCATCTAAAGGGACATAAGATTATCTATGCTAATCTCTTCTGATAATGTTAGCTGTAATAAATAGCATTGTGAATTGTACTTTACAAAGCCTGAGTGGCATCCTTACTGCAATCGTATCGGACCAGCACCTCCTGGTGCAAAGCACCCTCACGTTGAGGGATCAAAAGCAAGAAAATGGTGTTCAAATTAGATAACTTGAATATCATGTATAGTCTTGTATGAACTACTAATCTGCACCATGACTTGACACAATAAACCCCAGGTAAAGATATGCCCTGTGTATTGTCAATAGCTACAAGTGAACAAGAGTAATGGACAGAGCTGGGTTTTATTGAGTCCTGATTCATTAAGAGGCAGAGAGGCAGATAGGCTAAAGCAAGGAGGTAGGATAAGCCACACAGTGTGTAATGCTCAAATTTAATGCCAGGAAGTGGCTTCTGTGAAGATGAAAAGACAACACTCATCCTGATATTTCTGATGCTTTCTGGAATTTTTTTTTTTTTTTGGTATAGTGGCAACCAGTGCTATCAGAGGCAGAAAATGGATAGTCTGAGCAGAAAGGTTCTAATACAAAGGGCCTCTGCTGCTGCCCTGTTCTGCCCTGCTGGATATGCACAATGTGGCATTGTACTAAACCCACAGAAAGTGCTGTTGCCTTCCTGGGTTCATGGCTTTTCTCACAGGCTTATAAAATGGTATGCACACTAACAATATTTGAAAAATACCGTTGTGCTGCTTGTAACAGCAGTTATGTAAAGTAGTTTGCAGCCAAGCAATTAGACCAGTGCTGTGGACCATATTTAAAGAATCAGTTTTGTCTCTGGGTACTGAAGGGGACAGAGCAGAAACTTGTGAAGAAGGAAAACAGTGTTAAACTAATACTAACCGCGTTTCTGCATTTGTTTTCTAATTGCTGATTTATTGTTTGTAAAACGCTTGGAAAAGCAGAAACAAAATTCAGTGTTTGCTCTTCTTTCATCCCCTGCCTCGTTTTATTTTTTCAGCACTCTGGTGTAACGCTTCCTGTCTGATAGCCAGAGACAGAGATGAAAAACCACTGATCTGGCTGTTTCTCAAACACAGCAACCAGTGCTTGAAAGTGGTTGCACACCAATTCTGATGTATATATCAGGAAATTGAGTCATCATATATGTTTTACTCAAAGGCAAACTCTTCCAATATTTTTGGTGATATTTGTGTGAACATTTTCTTTGGCTCTTTTCTGTGGACCCTGACAATGTAGTCTCTCTCAGTCTTAGAAGTGGACATGCCTCAAACTGAAGACCTGTACCTCCCCTCCGCCCCCGGTGAGCTTTCCTTTCAAGTGCTCTCTGTGTCTTTTTCCATTAGGGAGTTATTCTTATCCTCATCTTACTGAGGTATTTGCAAATATTGTGCCCCCTTGGTGGGCTGGTAGAAAAGCAGAGCCTAACACATGCTTTGGACACATCTTTAAAAAAATGATGGTAAACAGATATAGAAAGATCAGAGGATAAAATTGTCAGTGGCGTGATGACATCACTTCATGCTGTTGGTTTTTAGCAGATAAAACAGTATGGTGTCACCTTTAGATGGTTCTTTGATATACAAGACACCATCTTCTTCCATTAATTTCTGTGGGAACAAAGTGCATTCGGTATAATGTTGGTTTGGCATTGGAGTAAATGGGAATTATCTTTTTGACCTCAGTTTGCTCTGGATGGGGTCCACGGTGTCCAGCAGTGAATTTACAGTGCCATCTAAGCCCTGCAGAGTATTAATGAGTCATCTCCATGGTACTGAGGCAATTTCAGTAAATAAGAAGAGACAGCTTCCTTCTCAACAGGTGAACCAAATCCCCAAAGTACTTTTTTTTTTTCCCTCAAGGAAGCAAAAGGTTAATTTGAAGTGCTCATGGCCTTCCATGAATCAAATGAAGTAATTCCATGCCTGAGTTTTAAAAGCATCAATGAATTAGGTGTAGTGTGCAGATCAAAAAGAGGGTTATCAAAGATTAATAAAACAGAGAGAGAGAGAGAGAGAGAGGGAGGGAAACTCTGCTAGAAACTCCCTCATAACTCCAACTAACCCGGAGAGTACAATTCACCTATTTGGGGTCCGGTTAGCACACACTGTACTGTAAACCCCAGGGCAACAATACAAAAATATCAGAAGGGAGATACAAAAATGAGATGTTTTGAGAATGTGGATAATAAAGTCTGTGAAAAATAAAATAGGTAATGAGTTGAATATAGGAGAATGTATAGAGAAAAAAAGGTAAAAATCTAAGAAAAAAACGTCAGCTATTTTATACTTTTTGAACCCTGGTTAGTTTTAATACCAGCTCTACCTGAAAGACAAGTCATACAGTGAAAAGAAGTGCCAGTGGAAAACCAGGATTTTTCTGGAAAAGACATTCATTAGGTAGAAAGAAAAACCTTTTCTTCTTAGAAAGAAACTGCAAACTGGTCCTGCAAAGGGAAAAGCTTGTATCACAGAAGGAGTAGTCAAATGGTGCTGGAAATTTCTCCAGGCCATATTAAATTGCCTTTCATAAACAGGGGACCATTTATATCTCCTAATTGTAAGCTATTAACTAGTGTCCTCTACACTCCCCTAGGTTTAGTATTAAATAGTACGAATTAGTTCACACCATACTATCCAGGGGTCAGGGTGGTATTCAGGGGCCAGTGTGTAAGTCAAACAATGAGTAGAGTCGCAATGGAGATGCTACAACAGTTCCCAGACCAACAAGGCTTTAATCTTGTAAATTCTTGCATATACCTTGTTTGGTCCACTTGAGCAAAAGCCATGCTGTCTCATGAAGACAGAATCTTTCAGCCATAAACCAAACCCACATTTTTTCTGATTAAATACTCCATTTCAATTACATTGCATGCTTGCCTCTGGTTAAAATTTTGTTGAACTGAGCAATCTTTGGGAACTTATATTTTGCACAGTAATCTGTGTTGCCAAGCAGCAGTTGGAAGAGCAGGAGAAGACGGAGCAAAAAACCAAAACACTATGTAAAAGCAATGTCCAAACACAGGTGAGAGAAGTCTAATACCTAACTCATTGTTTTTTCATGGATAATTATTTCTGACTGAAAAGCAAGGCGAGAAAACATTGAGTTGGACCCAGCAGATTGAAATCTGCATCTCACAGTGCCTGTAAAAGTGCCAACCTGCCAAGACTCCAGCTGCATCAGGGTCCTGGACAGATTGGGGGAGTGTCAGTGGCACTTAGTCCTCAGCTGCTATGCACAGTGCCCTGCCAAAGTGGAGCGGCTGTGTACTAAACACGAAATCTCTATATTTCACATCACCACAAACAGAAGCAGAACAGTTTCATAGGAGAGGGAATGGGTGACAAGAGGAACAAAACACACTGCAAATCTCTGCATATTTCATAGTTTCTCATTTTCAGTGCAAGTCCCAGTACATAATGCTCTGATGTATCATCTTATTGAGACTTTGGCTGTACCACGAGAGAGTACATGATCCTGTGCTGTTTTATCACACACAGAAAGCTCTTTTTCAAGGGTTTGATCTCAGCAAGCAGATAAAGGCCTTGACCTTGCAAAGAGTCTTGTGTGTAAGCCCCAACTGCTCATACCCACCAGCAGCAGGAACTTGTGGTCTATATGTACCTGCAACACTGCAAAATCCAGTGGCCCATTTTCCCCTTTTATGCTAGCTTAGCTGAGCTCTACTGGTTTGTCTGCTCCTCTGGGGTTGAATCCTCTCTGTCTACCTCCTATTACCTCTTAATTTCTCTAGAAAAGTAGATGAGCAGTATTTTAAATGTTGTGCAGGACCTCTGTCTGCGTAGCCTGCCCTGAGCATTGTGTTTGTGAGTGCATATAGGGCAAGCCAGTCAATAACCTGGTTTTGCATGTTTATCAATAGGGACATTAGTCCCCCTAGTAGTGCTGACATTTTTGGGCAGAGATTGCAAGGGATGCATTCAAGTCAGCAAATAAGCCTAGTAGTTTAGGTTTATTTTCGGTGTATCTTGTAACTTACCACAGGTGAAAACGATGCTGTGTTCCTTATTGTCCATCACTGGAAGTTCTTTCAGTGGTCAAGAAAAGGATGGCTTCTCCCTCCTCCAAATCTATTGGTAAAGACCCGATCGAGTGTCTGTGCAAATGTGAATGAAAGTGTCATCTTGCCTAAATGACCATTGGACTGGATTCTGAAACGAGAGCTAATCTTGTCTCAGCCAGCAGTCTGTTTTGGCATCTTTCATTGTTTGCAGTTGAGCTTGCCTGCAGACTGTGGGGAAAACCTGCACTGTTTAGTTCAACAGTCATTATTTTGTAGATTGGAAGCATGTTGGTGAGTCATCAACTTGATTAGTGAATATGTTCGGATTCTTTCCCTCTAATATGATGCTAATTTATTGCAGAAGCATCATATTTGATTGTTTTATATGTCAATAACTAAAAATGGTGATTTGAACTAGAGACACAGTATTTCAATTAGAAAACTGTATTAGTAGCTGAAGAAATATAAACATAATGCAGCACAATGGAGTAAACAGGTTATCAATTTTTAAAAATGCACTTGAATTTATCATTCAGTTGTCCGAAACATGGTGAATAACAAATCAAAACATTTGTCCCTCATTGTTGTTATAAAATTAAATTAAAGTCTAGAACAACTTTCTTCTCATCATGGCTATTCTGAAAGCTTTGAAAACTGCTGTATTTCAGCATTTCCATTCATGTTCTTCAGCTTCCAGATATTCTTTCATTTTGGAAAACAGCCAGAACTGAAACATAAACCACTATCAACTTTGTGTTCCAAGAGAAAGCCGCTTCAAAGTTTCACATCTACATTTATCACCAGCAGTCAGTTAAAGAGCTAAATAGGCCAAATCTAAACACACAGAGATTTCGCTGCTGCTATTTTGAATCTGCAGTTAAATCATCCTTCACTTTGATTCTATCAGCCAACAAATATTACTCCTATTCTCTGCAGTAAGTCAGGTTCTTAATTTCTTCTGAGCTTGCACTGAAGTTAATATCCAGGGTGGTATTAGAGGTCCTGCTGTTACAGCCCAGATGTCAGAGCATGAAACATTTCCTGCAGTGTTTTGGATATTACATAATCACAAGATTCCACCTGCTGGAAAATATCTATTAGTACAGCAACGCTTCTGTTTATGCTTAGCCCAGTTTTTTCATTGTTCCTAAGCTTTTATTGATTGCATAAATATATGCAGACCTCAATATGCATCTGGAGGGAACTATTTGTTATTTATGCTGCATGTGATCACCAATTTAATTATACAACTTCAGTCACCCAGCCAGGGAGCACAAACAGTCTCTCACAATTTAAACTTCCATTGACACAACATGCTCCATGCACAGAGAGAGCCAGGACTCTCTGAATGGGCACAGGCTGGATTATGCCTCAAAAATACTTTTTACACCTATGGGGTATGCATAAACCATAAGCATCAGAGTTGCAAAGGCATTGCTCTCCAGAACAGACCCTTTAGTCCATCCCACTTCCCTCACACCTGATTTCACTAGCTGAATTGTCCGACAGTTACTGCTCATACAGTTTTGTCCTGAAGGTAGGTTTGGGAGGAGAAAGGCATCTGCCTGTGCATGGGTCCGGTGTGGAAGGCTGGCATAATATTTTCAAGGGAATGTTAATGTCATGAGAGCAGGAATGACATGCAATACAATTACATCCTTTTTGACAATGTGGCTTTTATGGTCAGATATTTAAATGAGTGTTTGATGCCAGGCTGCTTCTTAAAGATCTCATTTTACGTAAAATTTTGCCTACATGCCATTGAAAGTTTAGTTCTAAGGTGCCTATACTCATGTTTACAAACTACATATAAGCACCCTTGAGATTTTTCCTCCACAAATCAAGGTAGTTTGCAAACCAAATTTTATCTTTGGAAGTTTTTGTGGGGCCTTTTGTACAGGAAGTTCTCATTTTTGTTGCAGTTGTGATACAATGAAATAGAAATTGAACAGGGGTGGTACAGCATAGAGAAAAGCCTTGATTGGACATCCTTAAACAATTTCAATCAACAGGAACATTCAACATCTTGCAAAATAATCTAATGCTTCCTAGTGCAAGTATTGATGAATAACAGCTCACAAATTTGGAGTGACACATCTCCACTCTGATTATAATTGCCACTGACTACCTTGGCAAAGCAAAGACCATGTGCCTGTGTGTTTGCACACCTGCTAAAGAAACCCAGGCTCTCCACAGTTTATTCATCTGCACAGCTGAAGCTCTTCTTTAACTAAGGAGGGTTTAAATAGTTCTTTATTCTAGAGGCTGGAGGGTTAATGATTGTGTGCTGCTGGGTAGGACAACATCTGTTTGTCTTTCTTGGCTGCCCTGATCTTCACTGCCTTCATCTGTAAGGCTAACAGTAATGATGTGCACATAATAACTTGTTAATATGGAATTTAAAGATATAAATGAGAAACCTTAGAAACAGGCAGGCATTGTTTGCACTGATGTGGTGCTACTTCTGGGGTAACTCTCTATCTCTTATCGACATATACTGCATGCTTTTGTGTAGATTCATTCCCTGTTTAATATATAGTGTCTAGGTTGACACCTTTTTCAATTAATAGACTAAGCACAGAGAGTTGTGCAGTTCTCCTATTCAGCTTAGGAACACATGTAAAATCCCAGGAGTCTTTATTGATGAGTCAGCAGAGGTTAATAGGAGTGGCTGTAAACTTCATTTCAGTTTGGATGAAGCATAGATTAGATTAAACAGACAATTGGTCATTATTTTGGTCTAACGAATTACCATTGAAGGTTTTTGGATTTTCAGGCATAGAGTAAAATCAAATCATCTGAAATGAGGTTTATAGCTAGAAGAATGGCTATGTGAGGTAACAGCATGGGGGTTATTTTCTTGGAATTATTTTGATAATAAATCTATAAATTCACTAATTATCTTTTTTTAATTTCAAGTCTGGTAAAATCTGATTTAAATCCAAACCCATGCTTGTATGTTATTATCAGCTACATTAATTCTATGTTTAGAGTTAAAGCCTATTTTAAATGATGAGCTGGAAGGGAGTTCAGCATGGTTTTTTTTCATATTATTAATAACTCTTCATTCTAACAGTTAAAGTTTCTTTTTTTCCAAGGAGTTAGGAATTTGCTTTGGGCTGAACATGAACAAAGTCATAATATTCTGAAATTAACTGAAAAAAAATTATGAGATGAAGTAATTGAATCCTCAAAATGCTTCATTGCTTTTTGTCCTCAGGATTGGAATTTGTTTCTCCTTTTTAACCTTCCGCTGCATATTCTAACATAGAGTAAAATACAGTGGTTTTAAAAGGTTAAAATAAAGGTTGTTGAAAATTAAAAACATTTACTTATTGTAAAGTTAAAACACCACCATCCAAAAATGCTAAGAGGTTTGTATCTGTCCTGAGAAAAGATACTAGAAAGCATTTCACAGTGGGTGAATAACATTATGCAGAAATTGGTTATTTTACCCAACATGACCCTTCTGTAGCCTGATTCAAAGGGTGTTTGTTTAACCTGGAAAGCTTGCCAATATATAAAGTATGTTGGATAACAGTTATTAATGTTGCTTGCTCTGGAAAAGCAAGCAAGAGTAAATAAATACTCATTCCATCTTAATAAACCTAGCTATAAATCTATTAACTTCTATTTAAAAGTGTACCAACAATCTTGGTAGTTCAAAGACAATCTTCTGTGAATTGTGCAAACATGACTCATCCCAAGGTACTGCGCAGCTGGAACGCTAGGCCTGCAGCCATAAATCTAGAGATCTTCCTTTTGTTATCATTTGTTCTTTTAACAGAAATAATTTGTTACATATTAAGCTCCAGCAAATTGCCTTGCTATCTTTGCTGAGTTCTTCCAAGTTATGTGCATATGTAGGCTAGGAAAGGTTTGCAGTGATTGATATGGTGCATTGTTTATGCATCAATAAGCCAAGATTGCTACACATGATTGTTTTATAACGATTATCACAGATATTTTAAGGACAGCTTTTTTTTTCTTTTGTGAAATCTGGGCTGGAAAAAGAAGCAGCAGACCTTATGATTATGACTAAATAATCTTTTGAGTGATATTTACGTTTCAGCTGTCACCTGTTTCTTTCAGAAGAAACTAGTCTTTCTGTGATCTATTTTTTATTTTCTTTTTCAGTCTCTGGTCCCACACTTGTATTTGCATTCCTCTTTCAGGGCAGGGGGTCACCTTGAGCAGAGAGGCCACAGACTTTCTGGACTGCAAAGGGGACCCTCCGATCACACCCTCTGGGCTTTTCACATGGACTCACTCTCTTTCAGCTCCTAGTGACGCCCCACCAGAAATATTTTGCGTGCACATTTGTATCCTTCCTTCCAGGATACTTATTCACTTGTCACAGGACTGTCACACCCATCTCAAAAGAAAATATACACCCTTGGGAGCAGGATTATCTCCTGAGTGAGCAAGCCCAGGTTTTAAAAGGGTGAGGTTATTCCCATGCTGGCCCTGGCTGCAGGATGTCAAGATTGCTTTAGCATTTGCAGGGAATGCAAGGTCTCGCACAGCACCAGGCTGCACTGAAAAGGCTTGTTTCATCTGTTTATTTTTATCAGCTTGACAGCTTTAAAAGAAAAAAAGTCTTCATGTTATGTATTCTTATAGGCATATGTTGTCTCTGTGATCCTCCAAGCTGTTACAGTTCAGATAGACCCTGCTTTGCTGCAGGTATCCTCTTCCAAGGGTCATTGGCAGCACTGGCCCAGACACTGGTGGCGATTGGTTCTTCTGGAAGTCAAATCTGCACTCTTAACCTGATTGCTCAATATTTGAGGTAGAGCAAAAGCCTTATACATGTAATTCTGTCTGAACTTCAGAGGAAATGTGTCCGTTGAGTTCAGTGGGGGCAGGATTAGGGCTAAACATTTGCCCATGCTGAAAACAAAATTGCTGCCTGTAGGCTGGCTAGAAGAATATCCCCATGTTTTGAGTGACATCGATTTTCTGCTGTGTGCCCATGCAAAACCTACATCTCTTGAGTAAGGAA
>WKFP01014171.1:175537-202068 GCA_011057875.1 Pterocles orientalis | reverse complement strand
TGAAATTTAACAAGGCCAAGTGCAAGGTCCTGCATGTGGGTCGAGGCAATCCCAAGCACAAATACAGGCTGGGTGGAGAGTGGTTAGAGAGCAGCTCTGAGGAGAAGGACTTGGGGGTATTGGTGGATGAGAAGCTCAACATGAGCCGGCAGTGTGCGCTTGCAGCCCAGAAAGCCAATCGTGTCCTGGGCTGCATCAAAAGAAGCATTAGCAGCAGGTAAAGGGAGGTGATTCTCCCCCTCTACTCTGCTCTCGTGAGACCCCACCTGGAGTACTGTGTTCAGATGTGGGGCCCCCAACATAAAAAAGACATGGACGTGTTGGAGAGAGTCCAGAGAAGAACCACAAAATTAATCAGAGGGCTGGAGCACCTCCCCTTATGAGGACAGGCTGATGGAGTTGGGGTTGTTCAGCCTGGAGAAGAGAAGGCTCTGAGGGGACTTGATAGCAGCCTTCCAGTACCTGAAGGGGGCCTACAGGAGAGATGGGGAGGCACTCTTTACCAGGGAGTGTAGTGATAGGACAAGGGGTAATGGGTATAAGCTAAAAGAGGGTAAATTTAGGTTAGACATTAGGAAGAAATTTTTCACTATGAGGGTGGTGAGACACTGGAACAGGTTGCCCAGGGAAGTTGTGGATGCCCCATCCCTGGAGGTGTTCAAGGCCAGGCTGGATGAGGCTTTGAGCAACCTGGTCTAGTGGAGGTGTCCCTGCCCATGGCAGGGGGGTTGGAACTTGATGATCTTTAAGGTCCCTTCCAACCATAATCATTCTATGATTCTAAAGTCTTCATGTTATGTATTCTTATAGGCATATGTTGTCTCTGTGATCCTCCAAGCTATTACAGTTCAGATAGACCCTGCTTTGCTGCAGGTATCCTCTTCCAAGGGTCATTGGCAGCACTGGCCCAGACACTGGTGGCGATTGGTTCTTCTGGAAGTCAAATCTGCACTCTTAACCTGATTGCTCAATATTTGAGGTAGAGCAAAAGCCTTATACATGTAATTCTGTCTGAACTTCAGAGGAAATGTGTCCGTTGAGTTCAGTGGGGGCAGGATTAGGGCTGAACATTTGCCCATGCTGAAAACAAAATTGCTGCCTGTAGGCTGGCTAGAAGAATATCCCCATGTTTTGAGTGACATCGATTTTCTGCTGTGTGCCCATGCAAAACCTACATCTCTTGAGTAAGGAAGAGAGCATCATATTTATTTTATGCCTAGAGGGCAAGCCAGCCTGCTGGCTCCTGAAGATGTGTGTTACGTTTATGCCTTCCTCTAGGAATTAATGAAACTTCAGGAATTATGATGAATGATATGGAGTGATTTGTGAATGCCCATCACAGTTAGTAATTTTGCTTGTTGAGGAGGTTCCCAGGGTTTATGAAGGCTGCTTTTGCAGGTTCATTGCCTCTTACATATGAACAATAAATGTCCTGTTTCATGGTGGAAAAATGGCTTGATAAAAAAATAAAGGAAATGTTGTAAGGAACGTTTATAAACAACTTCAGTGTAAAGCTGTGATGTGATAATGGCCATTCAGAAAAAAAGAGAAACTGCCATGCTGGAGAGTGAATAGTCCTTCAGAGAAGAGCAGTGATGTATAATAAAAAACAGTGCTCATATTGTGGGTTGGGAACTTTCTGCTTGACCCTACTTGCTATAAAGCTTGATCCTTCAGTCTCTGATCTCTCACGCTTGAAGTTAGTGGGAGCTTTTTGATCCTATGGTTAAGGATATCACAGGACTTTGCTGGAATTAATCTTTGGCTCTGTGTGTCAAATTAAGCACATGTGTAAAGGGTTGGGAAGGAGTGACAACAGAGAGCCCAGAGCCTGCCTGAATTAAAACGTTCAACAGTGAATCATGGAGTGGACCAGTTCTTGTGGTACGTGCTTTTGCTGAGAGATGGATGGCTTTTGTAAACTCAATAACTTTTTCTATCCCCAGGTAGGCATTCAGGGATTGCAGTTGTGTTTGCAGTGTTACATGGGCCCCAACAAATCCAACCATCCTCACTTCCACCCAATGAATTTTCCCCTAATTGAATGGGTCTGGGATTTTGATCCTTTTCTCAGAAGTAATCCAAGAAAAATATCTTGTTGCCTAGGTTTCTAGTGATGAGCCCTGCCCTATTTAATTGTATATTCTGTTGTATATTTATATATAAAAAAATATTTCCTAAACATAAGCCAAATATATGTACCTTAAAGAATGTCCCAGTTTTTCCTGTGCTGTTTGGCAGGGATTTTTTAAAATTTTTGTTACTGGGACTCTAAATCCTTTGAATGTCACCACCTACCTGTGACCTGGCATGCATATTTCCATGGACACTTCTGCAATCATCCTCATCTAGAAATACGTTTCTGAACTGTTTGTCTAATTTACTGTATTTCTAAAGAGCACATGCTAATTGCACAAAGAGTATTAGTGCCTTCATTCAGATTTAGATTGCAGATGTTATCACAAAACAAATATGTGAAACAGTTAAGCTGTAATGACAACACTGTCATGCTTGCATGCTTCCTTTAGACATAGTAGGGGGTCATGGTCTGAGGTGTCTGGGTAGCATATCTGCCTAAAACGTTGTACTGATTAGCCTTGAAAAGGAAGAATGAGACTTCTTGAGATACTGTTCTCGTGTTTATCACAGAGCTTTTGGCACTTTATATCAATTCTGTGAAGCATGAAGTTGCATAAAGGCAAATTTAGAAAGTAGCCCTGTGTTTTGAATTTCCTCTCAACCTAATGTCCTTGGGGAAATGAAACACATTTTTTAATTGTTTGGTATTTGTCTAAGGAGGGATGTGGAGGCTTTGAAAAGATTTGCCATTCAGAATACACATCCTCACAGCACTGTTCCTGGGAGGGGCAGGGTGCAAGGATGGCTGATGCCTTCCTACTTCAGTGCCTCTTCTTACAGAGCTCATGGCACTTCTGATACCTAAGTGGCCAAATGACTTACAGTCTGTGCACCTGCTCCATCTGGTTCTGCAACATTATGTTCTTTGTAACCTGCTTATGCAATTAACTGCTGTTATTCAAGAAAAGTTAATAAATGCCTGGTGACTGCATCTGTGTCCTAGTTCCTTTAACTCAGTGATTCTTGAAAGAAGTTTCTCTGAAGTTTATCTTAGTTAATGAGAATTACTCTAACATCTAGGTCCTGCTTTCTAGCACACGGGTTTCTCAGTCCTAGGATCCATTAGAATTAGAAGAAGTGGATACTCATAAAAGCTTACTTTGATTAAAACATTGTGTGAAATTGCGATATACTGTGAGTAGGATCAAATTGGATAAAATCCTCCAATATCTGTCTTTTTGTGTCATCAGGCTCTGTGGCTCTGTGGTCTCTGTTTTTGCTCTGAACTCTAGATTGTGTATAGGGCGCTAAGTCAATGAGGCTTAGAAAGGATTTTTTAGATGAAAAAGTCATCTTTAATTTCAGTTATAGTGCCTGTTGATCCCCAGAACAAATATTAACTCCTCTAGAGATGCCATAGATTTATGAGCAGAAAGCTCTTCTAAATTACATTATATAATCACATAGTCCTTGATAAGGTGGCATGAAAAGTTAGATATGAATAGCAACAGAGATCTAGACTCTGGTGTCATATCAGATCTATATATTTTTAATTTTGGCAGTGTTTATGGCTATGTGGCTTTCCATGAGTTGGAGGACTGACCACCTGCGGGCAGGGAGAGCTGTGAATTTTGAAGCTGTGGGGTAAGGTCTCTGCCTTTACAGCCTGGAAAGAACCTAGACGTGATTTTTGTCCATGTCAGGGCTCAGGAATCTCTACAAAACAGGGAACTTTCTTAGGAGTTGTACAGCTCAGCCCAGACCCAGAGGGGCTGTAACTCGGTGTGTATGGACTAAAGCAAACAAGAATGGATGTATTACTAATTTTGCAAGTAGGAACATTTCTGTTAGTTTGGTTCATCAGGCATATTTTCCTACACATATTAGAATCTTGATTTTTCTTGATATCAAGTTTATCTAACATTCCTGTCAATATTATTATATTCTGATGAACCTAAGCTGCAGCTCCCTTAAAAAAGGACCTTCTTATATGCAGGACTATGCCAGATTCACCAAAGCAAATTTATGATGCCTGTGTTTTCAGCACTTTATTTATTTCCATTTTGGGGGTTCTTAATCTTTAAGAAATATTTCCTTTATTGCTGTTGAGCAACAGTGTGAATTATTGTGAGCTGGGTTTGTAAAGCTATTGAACAACATGAGGGGAAGCCTTATTTCTGTCTTAAGAAAACTAGTTTCAGAGTTATAACAACTGTAGATTATATCGTAGCAATGTACAACCGACTGACTAAAACTCTTTTCTTTCAAGCTCTTCTGTCTTGCAATTTGTGACCTTTGCGACCACAAGGTCACTGGAACTGAAATTCTGGCTTCATTCCGGTAGATAATTGTGCAGGTGAATTTGTTATGTTCTCATTCCTGCTCTCACATGCAAGCAGGAATCCTATTATTGTTATTTCTTTATAGTTTCCCATATTTGAAATAAATGTGTTCCATGCTGTCAAATGCAGACTTCATTTTATAGAGAAAAGTATAATCAAAGGTACTGTAACTGAAAAGCACAGGGGAAAGCCAACCTGCTCAGCAGCAGAAGCAAATTAAAGAAGTGGTTATGTTCTCCTGTGCTGCTTTTGTGAGAAGATGCCACTTGGTGAGGTTTCACATGCAAAAGATTTACTAAACTATTTTTTAACTATGTAATTAATATTGAATTGTTTTTCAAAAGACCACATTGTATTGGTCTGAAAAGAAGTCTTAAGCTTAGTGTCTGCAAGAAGTTTCAATCCTCACTTACATATGATATATAGGAAAAAGTAACTAAAAAATATAGTCTCCGTGTGTAAGTTGGTATCATTTTACTGTTGCCAAGAGATCTCTGCTGGATTGCTTTGATCCTGAATTACAAATCTATGTATATTCCTAAAAGAAAGGTGTATACCACATACCCTGTGCTTTACAAGCAATGGTATCCGCAGCACATACACTGTGCTGCACAGGCTGCAATGTGTACAGCACACACCCTGTAAGAACACTGGCAGGCAAACATCTCAAACCAGCGGCCAGGCCCCTGCCTGGGGGACTTCTGGGTGCACAGGGAGGTCCTGGCTGAGGCTATACTTTGCTTTCATTCATGCTTCTTAGCAGCTTATAACAAGGTGCTGGGAAAGCCCCCCAGTAGGATTACTGCCATGACTGTGTTCTTCCCTTGTTCATGTCATAGAACCATTAAGGTTGGAAAAGACCTCAAGGATCATCAAGTCCAACCGTCAACCCAACACCATCTAACCCACTAAAATACATCCCTAAACACCACATCTACACATTTCTTGAACACCTCCAGGGATGGTGACTCCACCACTTCCCTGGGCACCCTCTTCCGATGCCTGATCACTCTTTCAGTGAAGGAATTTTTTCTAATATCCAGCCTAAAACTCCCCATGTCCATGTGAAGTCTCAGGTGTTCTCAACAAAACTGTTTCCCAACAGTAGCAAAGACTTCTGTCTTAGGGATTTCATGAAAATAAAACAACCCTAAACCCCTTTAAGTTTAGATTCTGTTTTATTACACGCATAAGTTGCTTAAAATTACACTGTTGTTTGGCCAGCATTTAGTAAAAGCAGGCCCACAGAACTTGCTTTGTTTGTGACTCTGCCTTCTCAAAGCATTTGTTTGTAACTTTTAAGACTTAAGAAGTGAAATGTAAACCGTTGTACTCTAAAAGAAAGGCTTGTTCTTTTACTTTCCAAATCCCTAATTTCTTAGTAATATGTCCCAAGATCTGCAGTCCTGCAAAACTCATATCAGAGGTTTAGAGTGCACGTATAAAGGGAGAAAGGAGATAAAACAGCATGCATGTGACCTACAGGCTATGCAAACTTTTTGTCAAGGGGCGGTGAGATTAAGCTAATCTAGTCAAGAAGGATCCTTTACAGTTGTTAATATGTGTGTTTCTGGATCCATTACGTATGACCCCCCCCGTGAGTCAGTAAGGGCCATTTCTAGCTCTCATTTGTGCAAAGTGCAGTTATTCATTACTGTGTAACTTATGTAAGAGGAACAAGCTTTATCTGGGCCTCTGCTGGAAATCACAGTAGCACCATCCTCTCCCTCTGTGTTTTTTCTATTACCCAGCACGTTTATTTGAAAAGGCAAGTAAGACACTTTATGTAGAGGCAGGAAGATGGGTGAACCCTGCCCTGAAGGGTTTGTAATCTGAAGATCTGTCTGACAAAGCATGAAAGAAAAATGTAACATCTGTATTTTCCCATCCCATATGTGGGTCCTCTTTAAAAAGAGCTTGGGCTCTAAGCATGGTAGAAGAACAGTCCTGACTTGCAGGACTGATGAATGTTTTCAGGGAATTTATCTGTGTTTCTATGACCACAATTTAACTGCATCTGAGTGCAGACCGAAGGGATGTCTCTGTGTCCCTGACCTTTCCTTTGTGCTGGCATTAATGGTTGAAGGACTGTGTGGGGAACGACCACATGGAGCCAAAGTTGAAAACTATCCAGTAAATTTTTGTCAGGTCACATTTTTCCACCAGACCACTTCCATGATCCAGCTTCCTCCATTATCACAGTGTCTGCTCTACAGATTGGGCAGCGAGTGGCAGAATGGAGCTTCCTTCTTAGTAGCAACCCACACTTAAAAGGGGTTAAACTGAATAAGAGTAGACAGTCAAAAGTTTCATATCTTCCATATAGGCAGTGTCCAGCATGCTGCAGGTACCAACACTGAGTAAATATTGACATGGAGATCACAAAGGTGTTTTCGACAGGGGTGCAGGGAGGACTATTTCTTGGCTAATTTTGCAGCCCAGTCAAGGTCAGAGAATCCCACAGACCCTGGAATGGGTATCTGACTTCACCCTGGTGTCAGGGCATTGTGTGACATTAAAAGCCCACGATGTGGAGATGTGCAATAACACAAGTGCAGAAGAAAACCAAACGAATTCCAGCGAAGTGTGCAGCCATTGCAGCTGTAGGAGTTCAGATGTGTAATGTCAATGTCCCTCAAAGCCTTGGAAACCTACTTGTAATGGTGTTCAGGGACAAAGATGGACAACGCTTTTCTTAAAGTTCCTTCTTTTTAAAGTCAGACCTGTTGTGCTTGGTATCCTGATTTATGATTTTTGAACATTTAGTTTGATGGCAAAGGTCAAAGACAATCTTTAGTTTGATTGGAGGGGAAAAAAAAAGCAAGCTTGTCTCTAGCCTCTATAGTTGGTATTTCTGCCTGAATACAACCTCAAATCCTGAGCTACCTTCCACATTCATTCTCCTCCTTGGCTCAGCTGTGTTTGTAACTTTGTGTTCCCACCCCTGCAACAGGAGTTTCTCCTGGCTGGGGTCTGTGTCTCTGCCTCCCTAGACCAACCCCCACCTTGCTGAAGGGCACAGGATCTTCACCAGCCATCACTCCATGAATGACATCAGCCTCGCAGGCAGATAGGAGGAGATCTGAGTCTTCTTAGTCACTAGTCTGCGCTTCAGGACATTTTCCTTCATTCAGGATGATGATAAGCAGAGTGATATGTTTTCCTCCAGCATTTTTTCCCAATTGCTCTTACAGAATTTTTATCTGTTGTCATTTTATAGGCAACCGTTTGTCAGGCAAATCTGGTGCTTCTCAAAATACCATAAAAGCTAAAGGAAAAAAGGCGTAGGAAGATATATGTATTTGTTTAGGTTATCTTCTGTCCAAAGTGACTAATTGATTTTAAGTGATGTTTTATAGAAATAGTTGATATCCAAAGCAAAAACCTGATGTGACAAATTTCAGCACAGATGGTATTTTGGTTGCAATTAGAAAAAAGTGGCATATAGTAAATGAGAAGCAGAGAAGGTTTCAAATCCAATATAGTAAGCCTTGAAAGATGGTTGAAAACCCAACAGTTTATATGTTCATAAAGTATAAACTTGGCTTCTGGTAGAAATAACACAAAAGCTGGCCTTAAATCTTTAAATCTGCCAAAATTAACTAGAGATACAGGGTAGGTGTGGGAGTGAACCTTACACAGGTGAGGGCAGATAGTGCAAATATGTTGTGTATAGAAGAGAATACAACAAGGAAGAATGGTTCAGAATTAGAGATGAAGACTGTAATGGTTAAATAGGCACAACTGGAAAATCTGCATTGGCAGAATCCAATTACTGCCAACTCTTTGTGTAGAGAGGCTGGATAGGATCGTTTTTCATGCAATGTCCTGGTCTAAAAGTAATGCTGAAAACTGAATGTTTCCTTGGCTCAAGAGGAATACTGCACATGTTGGGGGGGGGAGGGGGGTGTCCAGTGGATGTGACTAAAAGCAAAGAAACCCCACACAGCTCCAGCTGTCCCTGGGCTAAGGATGACTGGCAGCTGAGGGTCTGTTAGCAGAAGTGTCAGACTTTGTGCTGTAGTCTTCAGCTCCCCCCTGGCCATCTGCCTTCAGCTGCTGCTGGAGACAGGTTACTGGGTTGTACAGATCTTTGATCTGACCCAGTCTGTGTGTTCTCCTGTTCAGTGACAGGAGATGAGCATTGTGAAAGTGCTTAACAGCAACAATAATTTTAGTGAAAAAGTTTGGTGTCCTTCTGAGACATGGGCAAAGTTGATGTTTCACAGAACTGGGCAGATGTGTGCAAACTATCAGGAAATCAATTGAACATTCAATAAATTTAATAAATGTTACCTTTAATGAACAGAAGCATGCTCAGTTTTGGTCTTGGTAGGCATCTACTTTTCACATGTGTATGATTGAAAGGAGTAGGTTTTAATAGAGGGAAATTAATTCAAGTTAATTGACTCTAGCTTTAACAATTACATTCTATCATAATATATTCACACTTTATACGGAGTCCCCATTAATATTGTTTCTTTTACCTATTCCACTGCTGCTGAGGGATGTATTATTTTCTGCAAGAATTTGACAGACACAGACAAGCATCTGCAATGGGAAATCCTTTACCTCTTGTTATCTGTAGGTTAGCTCTTCTAAACTAAATCTCAGGACAGTCTGAAATTCACATATCATTCTTATTCTATATGGATTCTGCAATGAAACAACTATTAGAATAGTGTCTGTAATGCTAAGGTTACTGATTTCGAGAAGACAGCACTCGTTTTCATTTCAGGCTCATTTACAACTTCCATGATAATGGATCTGACATCTAAAGTAATTATTCTCCAAATAAATAATTAAACTGAGTAAAGCAGGGCAATTTTAACTATTTATAGGATGTGTCCCGAAAAACACTAATGGCAATGATTTTTTTTCTTTAAGAAAATGGGTTTACAGGCTGTTGTGGTATTGTGTGGTGGGATTTTTGGTAGCTGAGCAGAGGCTCCTGTGAATAGCTGCTAGAAGTTCTCCCAGCTCCAAGGTTTTGGTAGCAGAGGACACAGGAGTACTCCTGAGACAGCCCCTGTGAGAAACTGCTGGAAGATTCCCCTGCAGCCCGTGGAGGACCCCACACCAGTGCAGGTGGCTGTGCCTGAAGGAGTCCATGACTCTGTGGAAGGGACCCACGCCGGAGCAGTCAGTGGAGAACTCCGGCCCTTGGGAAGAAATCACGGTGGAGTAGTTTGCAAAGGACCCTCCCATGAGAGGGACCCCACACTGGAGCAGGGAAGACTGTGAGGAGCCCTCCCCTGAGGAGAAAGAAGTGCCAGAGACAACACGTGATGGACTGACCGCAGCCCCCGTTCCCTGCCCCCTGCACTGCCGGGGGGGGAGAAGATAGAGAAGTTGGGAACGAAGCCTTTAGGCCTGGGGAGAAGGGAGGCGTGGGGGAGAGGTGACTTTTTAAGATATCTTTCTTGTTATCATATTCTGGTTTTGATTGCTAACAAATTGTTTTTATTTTTTCCCCAAGTTGAGTCTGTTTCTTGCCTTTGACCATAAGTGGTGAGTGAACCTTCCCTGTCCTTGCCTCAGCCCACGAGGTTTATACCTTTGGTTTTTCTGATTTTCTTCCCCATCCCACCAGAGGGGGAGAGAGATCAAGAGGCTGCATGATGCTTATTGCCAGCTGGCCTTAAAACCATGACACTGACTTTCTGCAAGATATTACACAGGATGTAGAAAGAGAGTAGGGGGGGCGGGTCCTGTGCTTTCAACTAGAAGTCTTGAAGTGGCAATTGGTGCTTTTTACTGCAGTTCAAACAATCTCAGTGTTTTATGAAAATGACTAAAATTGTCAACGTCCAAGCCTTTGTAAGGGATTTCTGCTACTTACACACAGAGAAGCCTTTGTAAGGGATTTCTGCTACTTACACACAGAGAAAATTTTCACCCCTTTCACTGAAGACTGCAGACCACTAACAGGTAACCAATTTTGGCTAGTGTTGTACCTTACACTAGCCTCCATTTGTATTGATTAAAAAAATATGAAAATGTTTGTTTAGTTTTTACATCTATAAACTTCTGAGTTTGAGGTTCCATGCTTGACCATATATTGACACGTAACAGGGACTCAGGGTGATGGTATTTAGTATTTCTGTCTATATCTGAGACAGTTCCCCAGGGCTCTATTGTCATTGAATGTCTAGTTGTTATCATTGGTAGAAGTCAGGATGTGATACATCTGAGCAAATATAAACATCTATTTTATGTTAAAATAACCTATGTTCTTGACTCATTTACTAGATCTCCACTAAATATAAATGAGATCCAGGATGAGGACCTTTGATGTAGATGTGTGTAGTGGGAATGCATAAAATATGGTGAGCTGAATCACTGAGGTAAACCAAGGATAAGCTTCTAAGTTATTTCTGTGAGAACAGCCACGTGGTTTTTGTCTTACGTGTGTAGAAGAAACACACAAACATCTTAGAATATGTGCAATATAAAATGCCCTATTGTGCTCAAGGTTCATGTAGTAAATTACTCATTCAGAATGCTGCAAGGTGTACTATTTGCATTCATACCTTATTACACCAAAATTCCAGTTTCAGTTTCTGGGAAGGGTAATTTTTCTTCGTTACAGACAGTACAGTGGTGTTCTGGGTGTTGGTAAGAGGGCAGATAAGCGCAAAGACTCCACCGTTAGGATCTTTAAATTTTGTTGTCTTTCAGTACGATAGGGAACTTTATAGAAAGTCTGCTAGCCTTTGCTTGCCTTTTTTTTTTTAAGGTAAACCATTGCTCATTAAAGATAAGTAAAATCAAGCAGAACGAGAGAACTCATTTTAGCAAAACCAATGTCCTCTTGTTTAATCACTAATACCTTGCCAAGAGTTTCTTCTGAAGTACAGCATCTCAGTTTTCAAATTAAAATCTGACCTCTAACCTAGCATTTGAGACACTAAATATATTACTTTCTCTAGAGAGAAGCTGTCTGTTCAGTTAAAGTGCTGCTGCACCAGCAGTGACCTACCAGGAGAAGGAAAACTCCTTGGCAGATAGCCACGTTGCAAAGCTGCTTTTTATAGCATTTGAAAAACAGAAAGTTGTTGATCCTGGGAAATGGTTTCAATCTGCTGTTAAAAATTGTAAGAGCTACCAGTGTGGCTCAAAGATTTCCTCGTCTCATATACAAAGCCCATATTATCTCCTGTCCATCCAAGTGAATGGTGGGAACGTAACCATCAGTCATGTTTCAGATAATCCACCTCGGTGAAAGATTCTAGTCCACTGATTTTTGAAATCATGAGAAGTATCTCCTGTGTGCATTGCACTGCTCCCTACATCAGAGCCTGGTTTCAAGGGTAATTTGTGGTCAGGGAAAGAAGAGGAATAAGCCCTTTAGGTTCCCCAAATGTTTTAACTTTCATACCAGAATTTATGCAAAGTAATAATGCTCTTACAGGCAACAATCCCTGCCCCAAAAGTCCTGGTAAAATGCTAAATGTTGCAACATGCTGTTGAGAATTTTGCATTTATTTGCTACATGCCAGCAGTGGTCTGAATCAAAGCGACATTCACTGCCTATAAATCATATTCACTGTGGTACCTCCCCCGGCAGAGAGCTGGAGTTAGACAAGGAAACACACAAAAAGAGCTTTTTTAAAGCATGCAAGGAGAAATGTCTGGTTTTTCTATTAGGCAGCTCATCTCTGGTGCCACGGGGCCATCCCAGACCTGCTCACACATGCTGCATACGGCAAGTCCAAAATTCGGTTGATCATGTGTGGAGTCCCACATGCACGGGGCCTGTGTGAGCTTGACCTGACCTCCAATTCAAAGTTTTGCAATTTGAGCTGAAAGGCTCAGTTTGTTTTTGAGGAACTGCTGTGAAGAGCAGCAGCCATGCAGATAGGCAGAGCTTTGCATTTCCAGTCTTTTTCCCTCTCGTGAATGATTTATAAGCAGTTTAACTGTTAGGGGTCAGTTATTACACCCACCTGAATTCTTTTGCTGGTAAGATCATAGTTTCAGGCTAGCAGTTTTCTCCCTTGACTTATTTTATCAGAACTGGACTGTTAATTAGATACAGGGTTTGGTTCCCTTTACTGTGAAATATAATTCTGTTATCAGTGCAACCACATTCTGCCCTAGGTGATTTCCACTTTGGCTTTAATCCCTTTTTTTTTTTTTTTTTTAATCCCATGAAATAAAGAGTGTTTCCTTACTTGGGTAAGCTGGATAGCCCTTTGGTCTAAATAGAGTTCTTTCATTCTGAGATTTCTGATATGCTAAACCTCTGTGAAAGTTTTGATAAAAGGTAACTTTGAGGCTTTTAATTAATTATGTACTAAAAGTTCACAGTACTCTACTGGGAGGTGTTCCTAATAATCCATGCATGTAATATAGTGGGAACATTGTTTATAAATATAAATGAATTGGAAGGTTTGTAACCTTGATACAAAAGAAGATGAGAAATCAAATCACAGCTGGCAACCTCACAATTAAATGTTCTAAGATTAAATGACCTACTTGAAAGCTGCAATTTTATCTTTGTTTTCTAGTAAGTAGAGGAAAAAATAATCCTTGTAACAGCTCCTTTAAGCTCTCACTGAGAGTGAAGGGAGGAAATGTTGGTTTTAATATTTCATATCTCACATAAATGAAAAGACACACTCTTACAGTTCAGCCTGGCTGGAAAAAACATAGCTCCTATCAGGCTGAAAGAGAGGGCAGAGAAGGGGAAAGAAAAAGAAGCTATCAGTAAACTAGGTACAGAGCAGCAGTGAAAGGAAATTGAAAGTCAGGGTAAGCAAAGGAAAAGGGGTCACAAAGCTGGAAAAGAAGGAAAAGAAAGGCTGTCTCGCTGTCTCTGGGGAAAGACTTACTAATATTAACAAAGCAAAATTAATCCAACGGAATAAAGACCAATCTACAGATCGAATTCACTTCTGTCATCATAGCATTTGGTGGATTAAGAAACCTATTACCATTGGCCGGCATGGATTTACAAAAAGCCCCACCTTATCATCATCAGTCCTGCACCTACTGTTCTTACGCTTAGCAGCAGCAGAACAGCCTTATGAGAAAGGCACGGCATATCAGCTCTATCAGGTCACTTAAAACCACTTGATTGCAGCTACTGCTTCAGCTCTAATCTCCTGGCATCATTAAAAGGAGCATCTGCAACCTGAAAATCACACTTCTATCTGTTCTCATTAAGCTTAAAAAGTGGCACCTCAAGATTATCAAAGTCAGAGAAATTGTGTAAAAATCTCCTTTTTAGTTCCTTTCTCTCAATGTTTGAATGTTTCAATGGGAGGCTCAATATCTTCTCAAGGTTATTGCAGTAATAAAGGACTATACATGGCACAAAGTACCTTGAGATCATTGCAGGGAGAAAATTTGACTGAGCAAACCACACTTTTCTCCCTGCTGCCCTTTGATGCGCAGAAGTAATCATTTACTGCTGCTCTGCACCAGCAGCAAATGTTTGCAATGCTGCTCTGAGCTAGCTCAGCCCAGATGGCCGAGGGGCAGTGCCACCCCTCCCAGGCACAGTCTGGTCCCTCCTCTCCTACCTGGTTTCCTGGAAAGACTCTTGCACAGATTTTTGTCTTTTGAAAAGCTGTTAATTTTAAAAGCCAGCAAGCTCCATTTAGCTCTTTCTAGTCTTTGTGACAGTGCTTAAAGCTTGAGAGCTCTGTGATTACTTTTAAACACTAATTTCCATAGAAAAAATCTAGAAAACCCTCCTGTTTTTCAGACATAGAGAATAAAATACTCAGTATGCTGCCTCCTTCTCTTTTCACTGGCATGTTCAGCACAGATGATATGATTTCAAAAATCCTTCAGACAGCCAAATTCCCAGGAGCCATGTTGTAGTGTTTGCTCCTGCCATTGACCGACGGACCAGCAGAACTGGGAAAATGCTGTCCTGCTTTACAAGAATTCCACGTAAAGAATGAAAAATAACTTGTAGCTAACACTTCTGTATTTGTTTTCCGTATGTCAGATGGAAATGCCCATTTAGAAAATAGATTATTTTATGTTTGATTTTTAAAGTAAAGCTCTGTTTAGGATCAGTCTCCTCATTTTCATATGAGTTGCAATAAGATGCAGAGCACTAGAAGCACACAGTAGGCTGGAAACGGTTGGCACTGTGTTAATCTCCAACCCGTCGTTATTCCTTTCACTGCTATGCCTGTTGCTCCCAAGAGATTTTAAACAGGACGGGCATCATGGCTAATACTTCAAGGGTATGCAGAAATACATAGGGACAGTGGGTCTTGAAGGTCTTTATGTTTATTTAACAGCTGAATGTTATTTATTTATTTGATTATATTTTTTTAATAATTCAAATGTTTGAAGAGAAGTGCCTTGTTTGAGATTTCTGCTTTGGAAACCCATAAAAAAAATGTGTGGGGGCTGTTTCATGACTGTATTTTTAACCTTCACATAGGAAAAGTGAAAGGCAAATTTGCACTTCAAACTATAGCTGGAACCAAACCACCCACATGCAGAGATAATAAAACATCAAAAGGCTTGTGAAATATGCTGGCACATGTATATATGTTTTAAAAGTGCAAAAAATGAAGAAAGCAGAAACACACAAATGAAGTTATTTTCTAGCTGGAGTATTAGTTATAATAAGCAAAGCACATAATTTTGGTAGTCTTTTCCATAAGCTGAAGTGATACGGTAAAAACGAACATTTTTTCATAGTATTCAGACTGCCAAACATAAACATATCTTATTGGGAATACTGAAAGTTGCAAAAGTTACCTAGCCTCATTAATTCTGTTTGGCCTGAAAAATGTCTCTTGTGCCCTGGGCAATATATTGAGATACTAAAGTGAAAGATCTGAAAGCGTGTAATGACAACATTAGTACCATATTACTCGTGATCTCAAGGCTCAGCTCTGTTCTGCTGGTCACAGTAGAAGCTTATTGTTGTCTTCTGCCAGGATGACGTGGCTGCAGGAGTTGTTCCACAGACGCAATTCCCTCTCATTTTGACATTGCAGCATAACAAAAAATAAACCAATCTTCTGCAGGGTGGGCTGGCAGAGAGGTTGTCTGGTGCAGAGATGCCAGAGGGCTGGTGGAGATACCCTGTGCCACCTCATCTTCTTGGTCAACCATGAAGATTCCTGGAGGAGATGGGCCAGGACAGCTAAATATTTTGAAGTTTAGAGTCCAAATGCTTCCCTTGGGAGAGCCCAGGGGAGATTGCTGCTGCTGCTCAAAAAAACCTCCACGTTTCACACATTGACGCCACTTTTCTGTGGAGTGGCAGTTTCCCTCTCTGTCTTTCCTGGTTTTCTCTGTGAGCTGGACTGAAGCCCTGGGCATCCCGGGCTGTCAGAACCAGCGCGGTGCCACTCTGCCCTCCCCTTGCACCCAGCAGTGCCGTCCTAGCACAGAGATAGTATCCCAGGGATTACTCTTTTTGATATATGGCCACTGCTGAAATATATTGCTGAAAGTGGAAGCTTTGACCTGAGTTTCTTTTTTAACTTTCCATTTGATAGGGTTTAATTTTATTTTGCAGTGGGTAGAAATACAGGGTATTCAAATAAAGGCTGGGAGTGCTGGCAAAGTCCTGTACAGTGAGCTGTGCCCCAGTGCCTGAGCTCTCATTTCAGGTTAGAGCTGTTATCAGACATGAAACTGAAAATACCAGCCCTCACTTGATGGGCTTTTCTTTGGTAGAGGAACAAAGGTACTGAACATCTGTAGCTGATATTCATTGCTATTTTTATATCAAAGCTTCCTTATCTACTTTCCAAGTGATTCAGGGATTTTCTCTCTCTCCTAGGTGCCCGTGCAAGGTGTTTGTTGTAATGTCTCACATACCCTCATTACACTTTTTGCGCCACATTAATAAGAGATGAAGAAGTCAGGTTGCATTAGTTCTTGTATCTTAGCCAGTTTTTTTCAGAATTCCTCCCCCAAAAAGTTAAATGCACTCTTTTCACTTGACTTTTTTTTTTCCCCTTTCCTCCAGGCTTTTCTCCTTCACTCTGTGCTCACTGAATCTCTGCTCTGTGGTCTGCGCTGACCTCCCCAAAGCTTTTAACAAAATGATTAAATACACTATTATAAGCTTTCATATGTGTATGCATACATAAGCATTATTCTTATATGTATAAATATACTTCTGCTTAGCTTTTAATCCTTTTCTTACTGTCACTTCTTCCTCCCTCCCCACCTTTTTGTGCAAGTGAATTTGCTTTATCTGTCCCAGCAGATGATGTGAGCTGTGATGGTCTCTCATTAGTGCTTCTGCCAATATCTGCCCGCCATAGTCACATCTATTCTGCTTTCCTGCAAAGGCCAGCTCTGATGCTTCGTTTTGGCTCTGCTGTTAAAATTTATGTCAAACATGTATGGCTTCAAACTCACAAGAAACAGAGATAGGCAGAAGCTGTGATATTTGGATTTGGACTCAGATTTTAAGTCCTACAGAGTTCAGGCTATCTTGGATCTGCCAAGTATAATGATAAAGGTTGCAAGTAAAATAGGAATTTCTAATGATCAGAAAATTCAGAAGCATTTGGCTTGGCACTAGCTTTTTTCTAAGAAACAACTTTATGTCCAGTTGTCTATTTACCCATCTTGGAGCTGCTGATCAACAAGCATCACCTTTTGTAGTGAGATGGAAAACACTGCTGAGAGCTGTGTGGCTCCTTTGAGAAAGTTTAACAGGTTTTTTTTTCAGTCCCAAAGGAATAATATAAAAAAGAGTGATGGCATGTTTTTCTGTAATATGCAACTTTATTTCCAGATGTCTCTGACACAATTTCAGAAAAAACATTACCAAAGGGGAACACAGCACCCTTGCTGCAGCCCAGCAGGTTGGGCACGTCCCCTGCATGCTGGGGTCTCCTGCAGGAGGATGCCAGACCATGCGGGCGCAGGGGGAGCAGTGGTGGCCCTGCCTTGGCTGGATAAATGTCCTAAGAGGTCTCCAAAACACCTCAGGATTCATTGCTCTATCATGCCATGGATACTGGGGAGCTTTGGTAAGGTGTTGTTGCAAAATATTATGGGATGGCTACAGTAGCAGCTGGTCTCCTTGCATACAGTGCTGCTCTTTGAGTCATATTTTATAAACCCAAAGCGACAGTAAGTAGTGCTGCAGCCCCCACCATCTGTATAAAAAGACTGTCATATAATAGAAAAATAATAACTTGTCTCCCTCCTCCAAAGATAACTCCATAATCTGCTGTCCCGTAAGTGCCTGACATGACAAAAGACAATGGGGCGAGGCTGCAAAACAGCTCGTCCAAGCATGGGATCTGCAGGAGACCTGGAGGAAATGGAAGTGCTGCTCAGAGCAGGAACTGAATATCTTTTCATCTGCTGGTATTGGAAAGACCATCCTGCAATTGAAAAAGGCACCTTGACAGCCATAAGCCTTTAAGTCAGTGCTTCCAATTTTCTGAAACAATTCTTCCAAAATGGAGGGTTTCTTTTTATGAGCTCTTTTATCAGTTCTTATGTGGGTATGTTCCCTGCTCATTGTGAGAAGGAAACAGCAAGAATATAAACTGAACTGCTGTTTCTGAGCCCGTGCCCTTAGTGTATCAGGTTTTTACATCAGCTTTCTGTCTATTCACTTTCAGATTTTTTTTTTTTTTCTAGGGTTCCCACTAAAAATTTTTCTCCTCTGTTGCTGATGCTTTGGCACTGCCTCCAGTCCTCTTCAGTGTCTGATGCAGCTTTGATCTGCAATATACCTCCTATCTCACTTCAGTTGCACTCCATTTCTTTTTTAAAACGCAATTCACCATTCCTGGAAGGATTTTTCTTTTGTACGTATGCTAAAAGTATGCTCTAAACAAGGGACTTCTGCCCACATGCGCTGTGAAAGACAGTGAAAAAGGTGACAGGGCTTGCAGCGTGGTGGAGATTTTCTGCCCTTTTCAAGCCCTGCAGGAATGTGCTGTCTTGGAGGGATAGTGCCGCCTAATGCTAGAATGTATGTTGGGTTAGATGAGTGTGCACGTGTTCTTGTGTGTCCCTATGGAAAGAAACTAGCTAACCTTACTTTAGCAGCTGTCTGGGAAAAAATCCAGCTACAGCCAATGAGCCTTAACTTCTATAAGGTCATTTTTACACAAAATAAGATGCAGGTAGGGGAACAGCAAGAATGTAGCTTGCTGCTTTGTCCCCTCACTGCCAGGAGGGGCCAGAAAGTGTGAGCAGGGAAGGGAGCTGATGATCAGAGAGCCATGGCTCCCACCTTGCCAGAGCCCTGTGCCACCCTGCCCTTCCTCTGCTCCTGTCCTGGTCAGAGGGCTCTGCTGCATGGAGATTCCAGCAGATCTTCTCCTTCTGGAAGGCAAGGCTCACCAGTCCTTGATTTCCCAAGCACTATAACTCCAGAGTTTGGATTTTGTCTTTTTTTTTTTTTTTTCATATACAACTTTCACTTTTGTTCATCAGCTGGGAGAAAACTACATATGATTTTTCTGATCTTCCTGCTATGCTTATGTATGCTGTCTACATTCTGACCTTAATTTCTAAACACTGACTGTGTAGACTGTACCTCCTTAACAGTTTTAGTAGTTGCTGTAAGATGTGTAAGCATGTAATCTCATTTAAGTCCCTGCTGCTTATCCATGTACACTGCTTCTAAAGACGCGGCTGTTCTCTTTTCATGTATCATAAAACTGCATTTATACTAAAATAAAAATTTAAATTTTGTTCTGAACACCTTTGCCGGTGTTTAAAATGTTTTAAATACCAATTCAATAAGTGTTAGAAAGTGCCATTCCTGAACAGCGTGTTCTGAGAATCATGAGCCACATACAGGGACTTAAGGGGGGGGGGAGTGTGGTGTATCTGAGTGTGTGTAAAATTATATAAGTGAGATTTTGGGCAGCTTTTCCTTTTTTACTGCATGGACCCACAAATGCCTTGCTACCTGTTGGCTGTCTTCAACTGTTGCACCTAGCAACAATATGAGTGCAAGCTGGTGCTGTTGGGAGAGATGATAACAAGCTGGGGCACAGTTTAGACTCACAGGTGTAAGGCTGCCTTCAGAGGATGGAGAATTTTTATTTCCTGGGACTTTCCTGAATGGTTTCTCAACTAGGGGCACTGTGTCAAGCAGTAAAGGCCCAATATCCAGGTAAGGCAGAGAGCCACTCCCAGATGTGTTGTGTTTGTACAAAAGGAACAGAATAGCCAAAACAATTGGTTTGAAGGATTTAGGATTAGTAGTACTGTGCTGAGGTTGCTAAATCATTTTCTTCTCATGTAAATATAAACTCTGATGGGAAATGAAACATCTGCACTAACGACAGATCAGGAACTT
Organism: Pterocles orientalis; assembly: GCA_011057875.1. Taxonomy (NCBI): domain Eukaryota; kingdom Metazoa; phylum Chordata; class Aves; order Pterocliformes; family Pteroclidae; genus Pterocles; species Pterocles orientalis. The sequence goes on along the minus strand of WKFP01014171.1, from coordinate 182,370 downwards.
AAGCTGTTACCTTGTTTGGTTCATGTCCTCCTTCTCCCACAGAGAAGGAAGGGCCATATCATGGATGTGAACGAAATAAATGTCAAGTAAAGGGAAAAAATGAATGAATGAATGAATATTTGTGTATGTACAGAAAAAGAAATCTTATGCAATTTTCTTATGGCATTTCTTTGCTCTAGAGATGAATTTTAAACAACAGGAAGTAATTCCTTCTTGGGCTTTCTATAAATGATGATTTATGTATTTTTGCCTCAAGTCAATTCCTGCAATATGTAGATGAATATGTATCAATATTTGTGCAGATACATCCACTATAGATGATTCATGGTTTATTTATTAAGAATGGATTCTTGGTGTAACCATTTTCTAAAAGCTGTCATGTCCCCCATTAATCTCCTGCTGCTTCACCCAGTTTTTCCCCGCTTAACAAGCTGTTTGATTAAAAGCAAATATGTTTACAAACTTTCTGGGGATTTTAGTTAAATAGTTAAGAGATGGTAAGAGATGAATGTATTTTTATATCATTTCAATGTCAAGACATGGACACAGTTCTGTAGGCTAAGTCAGTTCTAAAGGAACCAACAAGTCTGGCAAGAGGATTTTTAACTTACAAATTACTTGCAGGAATAAATCAGTCCCAGTAAAGACACAGTTACACTGTCTTCTGGAATATACCAAGTCCCAAATGCAGACTTATTTAAGATCTGTACCCTTTCCTCCATTGGGGTGATTTATGGGAAAAAAAAAGAGTCAGTAAACTTTTGCTTTACGTGCAGTGTTTTCAATGAAGCATCCAATTAAGGCTGGAACTGGAAGAGTGTCTGACAGCCTCATACCTACTGTGGTAGGTATAAATATTTACATTAATGTATACCTCTGCTTACTCTTTTCCATCTTTATATTTGAATATTTGGGAGATACTCGGGTGGGCAGAGCAGGGGTGGAACAAAGAAGTGTTGGAAGATGAATTCAGCAGTACTTTGCTCTTTGCTGTATAATCCCTCTTAATGACTGGTGACTGAAGACTGGTCAGAGTTCAAGAGTTGCCTTTTGCCCTTCAGATGTGTGTCAGGCATCACAATTGGACTTGTGTAAATAGAATGCAACTGCATCCAAAATGAGGTGTTTAACTGCCAGCAGCATCCATACTGCATACCTGACAGCACAGGTTGGAAAGCCAGGAGAACATTTTTTTTCCTCTTTGCAGAAGACATGAACAAAATTGGATAGGGAAGATGCAGACTACAAGATGTGAAGGCTGGATTGCTCCAGTAATATTTAACTGTGCTATGTAGCCACCAACAACAAAAAGTAAAATTTAACTAAACCACCCTTTTATTGCAAAAAACAAGTGCATATTTTAAACTGTTAAATAGAACTGATCCCTGGAAATATTTTGGTTGCCTTCTGCTCTGCTTTTTACATTTCTTAGCTTGACATTTTACATTTGACAGTCATTACACAAATAGGTTGCACATGTTTATTAATTTTATCCTGTGAACACAGTGACAGTTGATAGAAGAACTTTCTGGTACTGACATGAAATTAGCTTGCCGAGCATTTAATTTCTTTTGGAGGCTGAATCAAGTAATCCAATTAATGCCACACTCTTCAAGTAAGTACTAGCCACCAACACCACTGATTAGTGGGGGACAAAAAACCAGTTTTGTGTATTTCTTACAACACACACATTTTGCAGAGTAGTATGATACAAACAGCAGAGCTGGTACTGGTTGCAATTGGTCATAGTCCTATGTCTCAGGCATCACAGTGATTCTCCTTATAAAAATAAATGCAAAGATAAACTGTGTATTTGTGTGAGAGCTCTGACATTGTATCACTGCCACTAGAATATGAATCTTGTTAGAAGAATGAGACAGGGACCTGATTGAGTTCATTAATAGGACGATGGGAAAGCAATCTTGCTCATAACATATTGCACCTATTGCTGCTTGCCACTTCAATAAGTTTGTGCCGTTGGACAGTTTGTAAGGAAATCTGCTGTTACCCTTTTGTGGGACGTGCAACCAGTCATGGATCAAATAGTGTTTTACAAGAACATTGCAGGAACCAGTGAATATACTTGTAATGCTCTAAATACAAGAAGCCCAGTATACAACTTCACAGCTAAATATAAAGGAAGGATAATCAGTGTCTCCCGTCTTTGGTATTAGTTTATATTTTTTTGTCATCCTTGAAGTATGCTCATGTGTCTTCTTCCTTTATACTTTAAAATTAAGTACACAAGTGATTTGCCATCATTCAAGTTAAAGAAAGAAAACCAAAAGCTGACTGATAAAAGAATAATAACATTCTAATGATTTCTCAAGGTCACAACAATTTTCTCAAATTAATGCATAACGTAAACATATGGGGTTAAAAAACCCCTAGACTATCTGATTACAAGTGGCAGGATATTGTTCAAACCTAATCTTTTCCACTGAAACATACCCATGTGTTTATTTGGAATGTTTATTGATGTATTCAAGATGCTTAGGAAAATTTTCATTCACCAAAATCAAGTTTTCTATAAAGAATGTTTTTGTTTATTTGAAAATAAATATTGGGAAAGTTAAGTGCCTACACCCATATCCCAGAAAATGAAAAATATTCAGATGTTTCTCATATAGAGCTGTTTTTTGACCAGTTTGAGTTCTGTTTTTCTGTTTTCCTTCTCTTTTACAGGGATATTTATAGAAGATCTGCATAGTATGCTTCTGTATGCATTTACAACTGGATAGTTAATTGGCAACTTTAACATTCAATGTTTACTTCTGACTCTTGTGTGATACATAAAAGAGTCAGCTTCCCTTTCTGATTAATTCTGATTACCCAATCATTTCCAACTGTTAATTAACCAATGAGATCAAATAATTTCTGTAACACTATTTTAAGGCATTGATCAGCATAATTTTGAACTTAGAAGTCATACCCAGTTCTGCAGCAACCCCCCAGATGAATGCCGAAGTAATTGGCTCCCTCAGAGATAATCCCTCTAATCACATAAATCAATAACAACATCACAAGTCCCTGTCAACAAGAACAGAGCACAATCAGCCAAGATACCTCTTTGCTAGACTGAGACAGCAAAATAAATACCATCATACAGAAAGATCCATCTGAAACATGCTTCTAGAAGGCAAAATCTGGGAATTTTTTGCCTCCCTTAAGGTCCTGAGAATCTTCATCTTCAGGAAAAAAATGAAGCCTCAGAGGTCGACCGATGTGCTTGTACTGGTGTTGTAACTATTCCTTACTGCAGGGCAATCTCCTGAATAGCTCTGAGCAGACACGCTCTGCAGGGTGCTGAACTCATGTTACTTAACTTTAGAGAGAGAAGGGATATTCTCCGTCAGCCCAAGGAAAGGCGTACAGAAAAGAAAAGGTTACAGAGCAGTGCTGTGTGGTTCAGAAAGCTCCTGTGAGTCCCTGGGCACATCTACGCTGTGTGATAAAGGGTGACAGTAAATGCCCATGCTGGCAGGTAGGCTTGTGGCTTGGTGTTGTGGACATGCATGCCCAGACCTGGAAGAAATGTTCCTCTTTCTTTTACAGCGCTGTTGGCAAGCTGAAGGTCTCCTGCAGTACTTCTGGGGCACGTGGTCCAAGCTGGGCAGTGAAATGGGAAGCAGCCCTCCTCCTTTGCTTGTCAACCTTTCCACCATGAGGGGCCACAGCTTCAGGCAGTATGGCACATGTGGGTGATGTGGGGCTCCCCTCGGCTCTCGTTTCCACCCTAGAGCTGTTTCCTCATACAACACATGAGCCTTAGACCCCTGAAGGTCTGTGAACTATTTTATTTCCTTGTTTCACAACAAATAAATGAGAAAAATCAAACTCATGTCTAGAAACCATGACAACTATTCAGCTAGAGGCTGTAATACCATAATTCTTTTAGAGAATGACACATTAATAAAAACTGAAAACACTCGTAGAAATATATCAAAGTAGCATTAAATTCTTCTGAACTTCCTCTTCTTTGGGGTCTTGCTAATGCACATCTTAGTACCTATGAGTTATTACTCTGCCAGCAAAATAAATCAGGGTCACTCTGCCTCCTTTCCAGCTGTGCTGCTCTGGACCAGAGATGGACTGCAGACAGCTCCTGGCCAGCCATGGGTGTGAGGGCCACAAGTCTGTGCTCTGCTCCTGGCTCCTGGGCTGCCTATCAGACAGTGTCTGAAGCGAGCAGGCTTGCAAACTCTTTTAGGAAGGAGTCATTGAAAGGAGCAGAACATTCACTTTTCGAAGGCTGTTTTTTGTGACCTGGGAAGTTTCTCACTACTTCTGACAATCAGGTCGTGAAGTTTTATCTTCTTTTCTATAACAGTAACAGAGGAAGAGCTAAAATATACTATAAATTGAAGTAAAGAAAAGGTCTCCAGATTCTTTGTAGGACAGATATTGCTGTTGTGCATGGGGCAGAATGCACTGTACTTTCATTTTTCTCATTATATGAGCCCTCGGTGATGAACAGACATATCTCTTAAAAAGATTGCACTTGCTTTAGTAAAACTGGATGTAGTGATACCAGAAATATATACTGCAGCCTGTTGCGGAGACTCTTCATTGAAACTGGCAGTCACATTGGGAACCAGCTGTTGACTGTAGGTAGATCATTTTAAAGTATTTTTTAAAAAGCTAGAGGACAATTCTAAATTTCTATAGCACAAGCCAAGATAATTCCCTGAGTAGCCTAACCAAGAAAAGTTCTTGACACAGTATTACCAGATGTGATGCACCTTTTGTCTGTGATCCCTTGTACTAGAGAATTAAAGGAAGCGCAATGAATTCTGAGTGTGGGTATTGTCATCAGTACACAGGATGTAAAAAAAACCCCAACTATATGGAATATGTTCAGTTACACTCTCAAGAAATAGTAAAACCTCTCAGGTTTATGTCTGCCTATAAAGATGCTGTACTCCAGCTGGCCACCGTAATGATAAAATACATTCTGTGTGATCAAGTTCTCCTGGTATGTTGAGTAAATCCCTCTGAGCCTCTACTTTATAGATACAGTTGTGTTTATCTACCTAAAAGGTTGTTTGGAGACTTTGAGGTCTTTGTATGAAACTCATCGCTGTAGAAGGCCAGAATATTATTATGCAATCTAAGAATAAAACCTAACTTCCAGCTCCCTGGGTATTACTAGCTGAGAGAACTTGACTCAGGTGAATGACATTGAGGTCAATTTAGCTGATAGAGTACACAAGCTACGACTTTGTGGTTTAAGAAGGATTTAAACCAGTGAAGGGGGAGGTTTTCCTCTTTCAGACAGTTTAACATGAAAGCTGAAGTGGCTCTCCACCTTTCAGGTAAGCCTGTGTATATAGTACTGTGTATTTTGAGTAACAACTGTTCACAGCTTTGGCAAATAAAAATAGGGTACCCCATATGTTGTATGAAACATACTTCTGAATTTTTGGCTCAATAATTAAAAGCTAATTACTTGATAAATTCCATAGTAGAATAAATAACAGTGAAACTGTATACTGTTGATAACTATTTACACACTGGATGTGCAGTCATCACTGTCTGGTTTTGCATGACAAGCTTGAACAGGACTGTAACTCTCCTATTACACTGTCATGCCAAGGACCAAGGTTGGATTGTACAAGTGGTTTAGAATTATTATTATTTAAAATATCAATAGCAAGAATCAGTAGCAATTACAGATGTTAGAAAGAAAGTAAATAGACATGATGCAAAGTAAAATATAATATAATTTGATTTTGCAGTTAGGGACTCTGATCTACTGCTTTCTATAAGTAGCACTTCTTGTGTTCTTGTATGCCCTGATCAGGTGTGATGCAGTCACGAGTGCTATTGTATATACAATACTATATTTATTGATGCAACACAGAGATGAAATAAATATAGGAAGTTCATAGCTCAAATCTCTTCTGCTTTGTCATATAGTAGGCTGCAGCTTTGGCAGACACTCTGCAGATGCTTGTTTATTCTTATGCACATTTCTGGAGAATTAGATTCACTAAGTATTAAAGACTTTTCCTTAAATAACACCTTGAATAGCCTCAGAGCTTCCCTTTGCCCTCTGTTCGTTCACCCCAGCTCTTGGTGACTCCGTCGCTATAACAGCCATGTTTGTACCTCATGGAAACAAAATGGCACAACCACTCACTGTAAGTGGCTGGAGTTGCAGCTGCCTTTCGCACGCTGTAGCGGCTACATGGACAGGAATGCTTCCTGAAGGCCAGGATTTCTCAAAATACTACACGTGACAGTAAGCCTAGAGAGACAGCTGCACACCCAGTTAGTAGATGGTGCTTGGCTTAAGAACTTGCTGAGGCTTACGTCATTGGCCACAGAATTCCCTCTGTGCTGAAACCAAGGACCTGAAGAGACTCTTAAGCACTAAGAGTTGCCTCTCTCATTTTTAAGAGCATCCAAAGTGTGTCCTAACAATGCTTCAATAATGACAAAACCCATAATAATTAACATCCCCCTGCACACACTTTGTCCCACACCAACTGTGAATTGCAGAGCAGGAGAGGTGAGTGCAGTACTTCAGGGTAAAGGGAATTTTATCTGCTTTTCTTGTTATGTGGACTCAAGAAATTAAAAAACAACCAAAACTGGTGGCCATCATTACATACTGCCTACATCTGCCCCTATAAGTCCTTAAAGCAAAACACTGTTTTTTCTTGTTCTGTTCCAGGATAAATTCCCATGCATAAGGCTGTCCTGGATGCACAAAAACAGAGGCATCTGTTTTACAATGCTTTAATATTTTTTAATTAAGTTGTCAGGAGCAGAAGAGGTTTTTTTAACTTCAGAAGGAGACAGCCTTAGATGATAATTTAAAAAGTGCC